>VKOC01015990.1:0-14996 GCA_009364415.1 Spea multiplicata
TTTCTGTGGATGCACAAAAAAAAGTTGAAATCAATACTATATCAAATATATTCTTCGCAGGTTGATGGAAGTAATGCTCCTTTGAAGTCATTTATAAAATCTAAAGAAATCTAAAACCATAGAGCAATATGAAGCATTGTTTGCATTCAAAAATGTAAGCCAGACCAGGTTTAACATTTTCCTCCTCTTGGCAGATGATAGAATTCGCTTGCATCATAATGCTGTATGATGTCACAATGCTCTATTGAAGACATAAAAGAGGAAAACCACCTGAAGGAGGTCACTTGTTACAAATAGCCAGAAAGGTGAACAGTAACATAAGCTGTGGATTGTGTTTTATACACCTTGCGCTTCTGATTATTATTTGTGTGAGTATACCACTGTTTGCCAGCCAAGAGTTAAGAGTCCATTTTATTTAAGCCGTTTGAAATGAGTTTTCAAATAGTTGTTTTTTTGGGGGGAGGGGTCTGGACAGCTACATCATGTGTTCATCTTGCTTTAACACCTAGAATTTGTCACCTATCATAAACACATATATATTGGTAAAAGAAAAGGGCAATATAGGTGAATCTACATAGACTCCCAAAAAAATGTCATTTAATTTATTTGACACACCTATAAGTAATATGGTTGAAAAATGAACATAATTGCATTAATATGATTTGTACATGTTGCCTTCACACAATACAAGCATCCCCATGAAACTGTTCACGCTGAGTTGTATCCTGTTGTATGTAGGATTTTTGTTTCTAAATCTAATTCTCTAAGTGGAGAAACATACTTTATTTAATGCATCATTTACCACGAATGAACAAGAGACCTTTTCCATATGATGTAAAAAAATTTATTTGTCTTCAAGATAGTAAATGTCTACACTATTTTTTTTTTAGATTCCAAAGAAATATGGGACAAATTGTCTGTTTGGGAGAGTGTTTGGGATACATCTATAAGGCTTTTGAATTCTCTTTCAAGCTGAAATTTACACCGGTTAGTTCATGAGCTATTTTCCAGTTTTCCATAGATCAGTGTGATTTGCTCTCCAAAGAGTCTGCACCATGCGGAACACCAGAATGGAATGTTCTGGCATTCTACATTACGCAGTCACTAAAGGAAGCAAATTGTAGAATTCTTTATCACAAAGACGGAAACCTAACAATTTTCTGTATTCTCAGGATAAAGTATCTGTGACCACATGGGCACCATCTAAAGAAGCCATCTTTGTTAAGAAAGAAGAGAATGAGGATATTGGCCTGGAGCTCATTCAGAATGGCAATTTTGTGCAGATACTAAGTGTAAAGAAAAATGGTGTTGCAGACAGGAGTGGAAAGTTCTGCCCAGGTAAGAGAGACTAAAACCTTGTTCGATCCATTGAAAGGAGATCTGCTTCTTAATTGTATAGACAAATATTTTATGCTGCAACAATAGATGTATAAAGAAAAATATTCAGGTTTTCATATTGGTGTTATATTTTGTTTTTCCATAGGTGACATTCTGGCAAGGTTCGACAAAACTCTTGTTATGGATGAAACTGTAGAAAAGGTGCATGAGCTGTGGGGAAAGTGGCCAGTTGGGAAAAAAGTACCTGTGCTGGTCTTTACAGACTTTCTTCCCTTGCCGGAAATACACCCTGAAGGCAATGAAGCATTTCCGAAAGCAGAGTGAGTATATTTAAAGGTTTACACATTTTGCTTATCATATCAAAAATGTTGAAACAGCCCTGATCATGACAGGTACAAGAATAATAAAAAAACAGCCCATCCTTAAGTGTTTTATGGGATACATACCTTCTCTGTGCCAACGCTAAAAATCAGGATGATGTTAATGTATTTGATAGATAAACACTGTATGCAAGTATATAAAGTTTTTTCTTTTCTTTTCTCCTAGTGATACATTAAAACATCTTGTTGTCCTCAGTGTTGGAAACAGAATGTGCTGTGACGTCGAAATACATCCAGTACGTGAGGAAGACTTTCCATCTTTCACAGAAGAAGAGGAACAATACCTGGGAGATGATCTTACTTCTTCAGCTGACCCGAATCATCTTGTCCTGAGCGTTGGCACGAGTGTTTATTGCTCTGTGACATTACACCCTGTACCTGAAGCGGAAGAAGCACAAGTACAATACGGACCCCAGCCACACTGCCCAGGTGACAATGAAATCCCCAAGCAATTATCTCTCCAGCTGAACACACCAACACCAGCTTGTTCTGAGGAGACTAAAGATAATCGGTCAAAACTTTTCAGACTTATTAAAAGATGTCGCAATTTTTTTCCCTGTAAAAAAAAATGAAGATACATCTACTTCGCTGAAATACGTGGACGTCTGTAAAGTTAAAGGAATTGTCAGCCCTGGTGCTTGTAGGCATACCTGGGAACTTCTCTGCTACGGCTACCCGGAGCCTTCCCTTGCGGGACGCGGCCAGGACTGCACGCTGACGTCGGTGGGTGGTCCCGCTGACGGCAGCAGGTAACACCCCCATTTCAAGGAAAAAAATGGGCGGGGAGTGGGGCGTGTCAAGACTTGTGCATTAAGACTTAAGCATTTAAATTACTGCAAAAGTTAATGTCAACAACTTTTGCTCAATTTGTGAGGGACCCCAATAAAAACGAATGAAAACCCTCCAAATTTTTGATAGCTTCTTTCATCTGCTATAGCTCAGTATTCATTCTCCCTCCCGTTTGGATTTACTGGGAGTTGCCAGCGTTCAATTAGCAGCTGTAACATTTCAAAGCTTCACAGAACGAAATCCCCCTTTGGGCAAAGTTCCCAGAAAATCTGGGCAAACGTTCAAGTTGTTCTGCCTGTTCAGCTTCTATGACTGAAAAGGATCTAACAGCTGCCAGTGGGGAGGGGGCACCAGAGGTTATACACAACTGCAATACCAGAGATACTTATACTAAACAAAAATTATATTATTTTATTTATTATAACAAATTATATGTATTTCTTCTTCTTTCATGCATATCCAACTCTTTAAAGGCTGACTGCATTAGTAATAAAATATTTAAAGGTCATTCTTTTTCAAAGGAAAATAAAGTGATTTGTGTGCTTAATGTAATTCTCCTCAAAAAAGCATAATGACCTTAGATGTGTAGAAATGACACAACCAAGTTCAGAAATATAGATAAATATGAAAACGTATTGATAAACAGTCCCAAATAAGTTATATATATATATTTCATTTTTATTTTAAATTTGGAAAGGGTTATGGGGATGTTCCATTGTTTGCTCTGTAACTTCCAAAGCTCAGAAAAAAACCCTATGCATGTGGGGTATTTCTGAAAACTATATTTCTATATATTTTGGCGAGTATTTCTGCAGTTGCATGTAATTTGTGTCAAGCAATCCAAAATGATATTGGAATGGTTGGTGAAAAAAAGAACCATTTTTTTATTTTTTAAATGTATTATTCAACATAAATGTTCGACTATACACCTGGAAATGGAATCATAAGAAGGCTCTGTCTATCCTTGAAAAAAAAAATATAATTTTTGCGTGTGCACAAAAAATCCGAATCAGGGTTAAAGCAATATATGAAAAAGTGTCTGTTTTTTCGGCACAAAACACCCACAGTAACTTTGTTAAGGTATTTATGTTACTGTTTGTATGTGTGTTAGTGTGTGCAAATATGTTGCTGTATGTGTGTTAATGTTTGTATGTTACTGTGTGTTAAACTCAAGGTTTTGTTTTTTTATGTGCCAGGAATTTGTAGATATAATATTTTACTGCAGAATGTGTTTTTTTTTTCATTACTTTGATTACATAAGCTATTTTGTCCTAAATAATTGAATAGCTGTGTCTTTGGTTCCCGCAAATGTTTGTTCTGTGAGTATGAATGTATCGTTTTGTCCTAAAGCCCAAAAAATCTCAATTACCGTATTTGCTCGATTATAAGAAGACCCCCCCAAATCTAAATATTAATTTAGGAAAAAAAGAAAACGCCGAATATAAGATGACCAGTAAATGTTAATTTATGTAAACAATTTAAACCATTTTTTTAATAAAAGCTATGATTGAGAAAAATGTCTTGTTTTTTTTTCCCTTTTATTTTCCAACCTGCCATCCCCAGTTATGCACATCTGCCCCCAGGCTTGCCCCCAGAAATGCCTTGTACACCATATATGCCACTGTGCCCCATGATATGCCTTTTAACCCTCTAAATGCCACTGTGCCCCATGATATGCCTTTTGACCCCCTATGTGCCACTCTGCCTCCAGAAATGCCTTATACCCCTTATATGCCACTCTGGCATTTAGGGGGTTAAAAGGCATATTATGGGGCAGAGTGGCATATAGGGAGGTATAAAGCATTTCAGGAGGCAGATGGCGTATAGAGGGTTAAAAGGCATTTCTGGAGGCAGAGTGGCATTAAGGGGGTTAAAAGGCATTTCATAGAGCACTCTGCCTACAGAAATGCCTTATGTCCCCCATTTAACACCCCCCCCCAAAAAAAACAACCTTACCGGTGCTTCTGACTCCCAGTGTGTTGTCCAGGCAGCAGGTAGACGTCTACGCGATTCGCGTAGGCAACTTCTGCTGCAGCGTATTCGGCAGGCAGCACCAGAGCATCTGCAGCGGCGAGGCGGAACTGGCCGACGAGCGCTGATGTCACTATGCTATAGGCCGGTGACTCAGTACCAGCCAAGTACCGTCTTTAGGACCCAGGGATACCTGCCTGCCCTTTCCATTGAACTACACTTTGTGGTCTATATGAGTGCATAGCAATACAATACAGAGTCATTACACTGCATCTGTACGGACAACGATGACGTCACATCTGTGCTACCCCCCTAAGTGCACTCACATTGGGGGTCCTCAGGCTCCCCCTACACACACAAACATACTAACACAAGAGTAACACACCTATAACTACACATACTGACACACACACATACTAATACACACTATAACATACTAACACACCTATAAATACACACACTAACATACTAAGACATACACTAATATACTAACACGTACACTCACATACTAATACTTACAGAGTAACACACCAATAAATACACATACTAACAGACTAACACTCAAACATACATACCAATATAACACAAATGTACTAACATTAACACACACATACTAAAAGGTAAAGGACAGCTGATTAACCCTAATTGCAATTATTAAAACAAAACAGAAGTTAAAGAAGATATCCTGGGAATCATAATTATGACATTTAACCCTGTGATATGTAATCACTTCTTGGTGACAAAATATGGGGGAGGAGCAGTTTTTTGGGGGGTTAGCATGGTTGCATTTGTATGCTTATGTTACTTGATATATTATAAATATTATATACACACTCATTTCCATTCGTTGGGATAAGACCTGCATACCTAGTCTTTTTATGTCTTTTTTTGTGTACATCAAATATATAGGTTTTCAGCAGCCGGATCAGCTTTTAGCTTTTCGTTTGTGCCTTTGTTTTTGCGTTAGCAGATAACCCCGCCCACTCGATCGTGAATGGCTGATTCCATGCATATCTTAACCCCCGTTTGACTTGACTGTGAAGCTGAGCAAATACTTTACAAGAATAGCTAAGATAAACATCATAATAATGCAAAGTAATCATGTTATTTTATAAATTACCCATAGAAGATTGTAATACATTAAAAAATAAAAGTTTAATTACTCGCCATAACCTAAAATCGGCAGTGTTTCACGGGACATAAATACCAGAGCGGTGCACTGTACATCTCTTGGCTAAAATTTAAAAAGTGCGCGATGGATTGTTCCCCTTGATAAAAGGACGGAGGTGTCTCCTTGGCAAAGTGATTGATAGCCTCCTGTGAACTCCGTCTGCCAGCACGGCTCCGAGCCAACGGTGTCATGTCGCTTCTCTGAGGGCCCTCTTTTGTGTTAACCTAAGTTATGTTATAAAATCATATATTATTTACATTATATTACAAAAAGCTCAGATTACGCTCATACTAAGGACCAGAGAAAACTCATGCACATGTGTGTTTGACCCTGTACTTACAGAATAGTGCAGCTCACGTTTGGTTTGGAGGCAGGAACTTCAATGTAGACGATCACAATGCTTGCATGAACACTTCTTTCACCCATATAACTCCTCATAGAGTCATAGGATACATGGAAAATGCTTGTTAAATTGATGACAGTGGGGCTGGGGGGATGTATATATATAGACACACATTCTCAATGTGGGACACACTTCTTAAACTAACCCTTGGGTTAAATGGTTAAAGAAAGAATCAGAAAGAATGGTGAAGTGCACAGGACGGAGGGAAAGGTTAAGGAGGTAAGGGATGGACCCACATTTATATAACACAATAATGATAGGATAGGATAGTGAGTCACATTTTTGTGGTTTTTATATTTTATCGAATATAAGATGAGGGTTTTTTTTAATATCTGTTATCTCTCTTTTGTACCAGCTCTGGATGTTTCCTGGGTATGAGGGTATCACAGGGTTATACAGCCCCAATAATGTGTGTGGAAAAACTGCCCAAAATAATTACTGTCCCTGACACCCCACCAAAGTAGAATGTACAATACCCATTCTTCAAAATGAATAAATAGAGAAATAAAGCGGCCCTCTTTCACCATGGCCTGATGATTCTTGCCACTAAGTTAAGCAGCCAATCAGAGGCAAGAAAGCGATTACATTTAAATAAATTGGAGCATATTGAACGCAAAGACACAGGGGTCTAAACTGCCGTGACAGAGGCCCCTGCATTGCTGGCAGCACAATGTCTAGAGGGGGCCCCCAGCACCTCTCACCCTGCCCCCTACCCAGGTGGGCCGAGACTGGCCTACCTCCTTCTGAGCTTACAAAGGTAAGGAGGTAGGTGTATATGTGTGTGTGTAAAAATGTGTGTGTGGGTAAGTATGGTAGATTGTGTAAGCGTGTTTGTGTGTATATCTGTGTTAATGGCTTTAATATGGATTCTGGGTAAAATTACAGTTGTCGTTGTCGCTGTCTTTGTGGTCAAAAAATGCAAACGTTGACGGAATAAAGATTATCAACTCAAGGTTTATTTTTTTAATTTGCCAGTGATTTGTAGATAAAATAACTCATGTTGCCCCAAAAATAAAATAACTGCATCTCTATCTTTGGTTCCTGTGTTTCTCCATGGCCATTTCAAAGGTTTGATGGTGCGTAGATGCTCTATGTACATTCTTTCTCCCACCTTTCTCTTGTTTAAAATACACTGTGTAAATAAAACATATTTCCATCTATTCACTAAAGTGTCTGTGCTTATGAGTCGGGGAAAAAAAAAATTCACTGCAAAAAAAACTTGAATGCGTTAGACTTCATTTCAACTTTTACATTTGCTAATTCATAATTAGAACTTCAAAGAAATTACTCGCAGGGAGAACTGCAAGAATGTGAGTTAAGAAAAATGCAGTAAATACACCCCGCTGTGTGATAATATTGGAAGAAGAGTGACAGGCACCTACTAGTCTCCTTCAGATCTAGTTCAAAATGGAAACCTTTCTGCACTCAGAGAAGGAACAGAAAGTGAAAAACACACATTCAAGTAATTTGGAAATCAGTTTCTTATATATTTGTCTCTCTTCTCAACAACGTACTCAGGTTGACTCAGTAAAAAGCAAGTGCATGTGAGCTGGGAGAATATGTCAGCGCAACTTACTAGGTCACTATTGTCTACTTGCATTGACACTCACATAAAATAACATCTCACTCATCACTCCAGTGCGACAGAGTCAAGTTGTTTTTCAAATCAATTCATCAACCCAAGAGTTGCTTGAACGTTCCGATCTCAACATAACAAAGTGACGCAGCGCAGATACATGTACTCTGTGGGGTGCAGAAAGCCAAAAGAACTGAATGGTCTATCTGTGTAACATTGTAAAGGAGACACTTTATTCCTGAGTAAAGATACAGTTCCAGGTCACACCAGCTGTCATCCATCCCGTATGATTGAGGTCTTTCAGATCACAGTTTGTCTTTTGTCATCATTGCTGTATTTCTACTTAAAAAAAAATCAATAAATACTTACAATTCCAATCATATAAAAGGAAAAATATGTAATAAATTCAGTTATGAATTATAAAAAGAGAAAGAAGATTTAAAATGAAGACACCGTTAGATCAGATGTCATTGAATTTATATGTTACATGAATCATTATGTCGCCTTCATGGGTCATCGTGAAACATCCTCAGGGACAAACATATGGAACATAATATGACATTGGGAAAATATAAAGCTTAGTCGATCCATAATGATTCATCCCTTTGCCAGGGATCACTGACCAACAGGCTGCATGAAAAGTGTCTAAATGCTCCTAGTGAAATACCCTCGGTGGTCTCCTCTCCAAAAATATGTACTTTTGTGTGGGTATTTTCAGCTGGTGGACCACTAAAGCAGGCGTAGGCGTCACAAAATATAGTTAAAAAAGTTCAAGCTTGGAAAAGGTAATGGCCATGTTGTGCCTCGTAACTTCCCAAACCTATAAAAATGTGTGCATGTGGGATATTTCTGTCATCTAGAGATGCAGCTGAATACATTTTGGTGAATTTATCTGCAGTTACATGAAAGATTGGTGACCAAATAATTGGATGATAACTGTCCAAATGCTCCACGTGAAATACCCTGGGGGTTGAGTCGGTGGGCTGCTAATCAGTGCAAAACGAGACATAGGCCTCAGAAAATAACATTTTACGTTAAAAAACCTTTATATGTTTATTTCACATTCAGATCACTTACATTAATATATTTTGTGATATTTTGGTCAACTGGATTAGTTTGGGGCCATTTTCATAATAAAATATTGGGAAATTGTTTTTATTATTTATATTTATACTAAATATTGGACTATACAACTAAAGATGGTATTAAAAGCAAATTCTATCTATCCTTAAGAAAAAATATATAATTTCTGTGGATGCACAAAAAAAAGTTGAAATCAATACTATATCAAATATATTCTTCGCAGGTTGATGGAAGTAATGCTCCTTTGAAGTCATTTATAAAATCTAAAGAAATCTAAAACCATAGAGCAATATGAAGCATTGTTTGCATTCAAAAATGTAAGCCAGACCAGGTTTAACATTTTCCTCCTCTTGGCAGATGATAGAATTCGCTTGCATCATAATGCTGTATGATGTCACAATGCTCTATTGAAGACATAAAAGAGGAAAACCACCTGAAGGAGGTCACTTGTTACAAATAGCCAGAAAGGTGAACAGTAACATAAGCTGTGGATTGTGTTTTATACACCTTGCGCTTCTGATTATTATTTGTGTGAGTATACCACTGTTTGCCAGCCAAGAGTTAAGAGTCCATTTTATTTAAGCCGTTTGAAATGAGTTTTCAAATAGTTGTTTTTTTTGGGGGGAGGGGTCTGGACAGCTACATCATGTGTTCATCTTGCTTTAACACCTAGAATTTGTCACCTATCATAAACACATATATATTGGTAAAAGAAAAGGGCAATATAGGTGAATCTACATAGACTCCCAAAAAAATGTCATTTAATTTATTTGACACACCTATAAGTAATATGGTTGAAAAATGAACATAATTGCATTAATATGATTTGTACATGTTGCCTTCACACAATACAAGCATCCCCATGAAATTGTTCACGCTGAGTTGTATCCTGTTGTATGTAGGATTTTTGTTTCTAAATCTAATTCTCTAAGTGGAGAAACATACTTTATTTAATGCATCATTTACCACGAATGAACAAGAGACCTTTTCCATATGATGTAAAAAAATTTATTTGTCTTCAAGATAGTAAATGTCTACACTATTTTTTTTTTAGATTCCAAAGAAATATGGGACAAATTGTCTGTTTGGGAGAGTGTTTGGGATACATCTATAAGGCTTTTGAATTCTCTTTCAAGCTGAAATTTACACCGGTTAGTTCATGAGCTATTTTCCAGTTTTCCATAGATCAGTGTGATTTGCTCTCCAAAGAGTCTGCACCATGCGGAACACCAGAATGGAATGTTCTGGCATTCTACATTACGCAGTCACTAAAGGAAGCAAATTGTAGAATTCTTTATCACAAAGACGGAAACCTAACAATTTTCTGTATTCTCAGGATAAAGTATCTGTGACCGCATGGGCACCATCTAAAGAAGCCATCTTTGTTAAGAAAGAAGAGAATGAGGATATTGGCCTGGAGCTCATTCAGAATGGCAATTTTGTGCAGATACTAAGTGTAAAGAAAAATGGTGTTGCAGACAGGAGTGGAAAGTTCTGCCCAGGTAAGAGAGACTAAAACCTTGTTCGATCCATTGAAAGGAGATCTGCTTCTTAATTGTATAGACAAATATTTTATGCTGCAACAATAGATGTATAAAGAAAAATATTCAGGTTTTCATATTGGTGTTATATTTTGTTTTTCCATAGGTGACATTCTGGCAAGGTTCGACAAAACTCTTGTTATGGATGAAACTGTAGAAAAGGTGCATGAGCTGTGGGGAAAGTGGCCAGTTGGGAAAAAAGTACCTGTGCTGGTCTTTACAGACTTTCTTCCCTTGCCGGAAATACACCCTGAAGGCAATGAAGCATTTCCGAAAGCAGAGTGAGTATATTTAAAGGTTTACACATTTTGCTTATCATATCAAAAATGTTGAAACAGCCCTGATCATGACAGGTACAAGAATAATAAAAAAACAGCCCATCCTTAAGTGTTTTATGGGATACATACCTTCTCTGTGCCAACGCTAAAAATCAGGATGATGTTAATGTATTTGATAGATAAACACTGTATGCAAGTATATAAAGTTTTTTCTTTTCTTTTCTCCTAGTGATACATTAAAACATCTTGTTGTCCTCAGTGTTGGAAACAGAATGTGCTGTGACGTCGAGATACATCCAGTACGTGAGGAAGACTTTCCATCTTTCACAGAAGAAGAGGAACAATACCTGGGAGATGATCTTACTTCTTCAGCTGACCCGAATCATCTTGTCCTGAGCGTTGGCACGAGTGTTTATTGCTCTGTGACATTACACCCTGTACCTGAAGCGGAAGAAGCACAAGTACAATACGGACCCCAGCCACACTGCCCAGGTGACAATGAAATCCCCAAGCAATTATCTCTCCAGCTGAACACACCAACACCAGCTTGTTCTGAGGAGACTAAAGATAATCGGTCAAAACTTTTCAGACTTATTAAAAGATGTCGCAATTTTTTTCCCTGTAAAAAAAAATGAAGATACATCTACTTCGCTGAAATACGTGGACGTCTGTAAAGTTAAAGGAATTGTCAGCCCTGGTGCTTGTAGGCATACCTGGGAACTTCTCTGCTACGGCTACCCGGAGCCTTCCCTTGCGGGACGCGGCCAGGACTGCACGCTGACGTCGGTGGGTGGTCCCGCTGACGGCAGCAGGTAACACCCCCATTTCAAGGAAAAAAATGGGCGGGGAGTGGGGCGTGTCAAGACTTGTGCATTAAGACTTAAGCATTTAAATTACTGCAAAAGTTAATGTCAACAACTTTTGCTCAATTTGTGAGGGACCCCAATAAAAACGAATGAAAACCCTCCAAATTTTTGATAGCTTCTTTCATCTGCTATAGCTCAGTATTCATTCTCCCTCCCGTTTGGATTTACTGGGAGTTGCCAGCGTTCAATTAGCAGCTGTAACATTTCAAAGCTTCACAGAACGAAATCCCCCTTTGGGCAAAGTTCCCAGAAAATCTGGGCAAACGTTCAAGTTGTTCTGCCTGTTCAGCTTCTATGACTGAAAAGGATCTAACAGCTGCCAGTGGGGAGGGGGCACCAGAGGTTATACACAACTGCAATACCAGAGATACTTATACTAAACAAAAATTATATTATTTTATTTATTATAACAAATTATATGTATTTCTTCTTCTTTCATGCATATCCAACTCTTTAAAGGCTGACTGCATTAGTAATAAAATATTTAAAGGTCATTCTTTTTCAAAGGAAAATAAAGTGATTTGTGTGCTTAATGTAATTCTCCTCAAAAAAGC
Source organism: Spea multiplicata (assembly GCA_009364415.1). Classification (NCBI taxonomy): domain Eukaryota; kingdom Metazoa; phylum Chordata; class Amphibia; order Anura; family Pelobatidae; genus Spea; species Spea multiplicata. Next base: position 11,951 of record VKOC01015990.1, read on the forward strand.
ATAATGACCTTAGATGTGTAGAAATGACACAACCAAGTTCAGAAATATAGATAAATATGAAAACGTATTGATAAACAGTCCCAAATAAGTTATATATATATATTTCATTTTTATTTTAAATTTGGAAAGGGTTATGGGGATGTTCCATTGTTTGCTCTGTAACTTCCAAAGCTCAGAAAAAAAACCTATGCATGTGGGGTATTTCTGAAAACTATATTTCTATATATTTTGGCGAGTATTTCTGCAGTTGCATGTTGTGTCAAGCAATTGTGTCAAGCAATCCAAAATGATATGGAATTGTTGGTGAAAAAAAAGAACCTTTTTTTATTTTTAAATGTATTATTCAACATAAATGTTCGACTATACACCTGGAAATGGAATCATAAGAAGGCTCTGTCTATCCTTGAAAAAAAAAAATATAATTTTTGCGTGTGCACAAAAAATCAGAATCAGGGTTAAAGCAATATATGAAAAAGTGTCTGTTTTTTCGGCACAAAACACCCACAGTAACTTTGTTAAGGTATTTATATTGCTGTTTGTATGTGTGTTAGTGTGTGCAAATATGTTGCTGTATGTGTGTTAATGTTTGTATGTTACTGTGTGTTAAACTCAAAGTTTTTTTTTTATGTGCCAGGAATTTGTAGATATAGTGGGTTTTTTTTCATTACTTTGATTACATAAGCTATTTTGTACTAAATAATTGAATAGCTGTGTCTTTGGTTCCCACAAATGTGTTTGTTCTGTGAGTATGAATGTATCGTTGTGTCCTAAAGCCCAAACAAATCTCAATTACCATATTTGCTCGATTATAAGACAACCCTGATTATAAGACAACCCCTCCAAATCTGAATATTAATTTAGGAAAAAAAGAAAAAGCCTGAATATAAGACTGTGAAATGTTAATCATGTAAACAATTTAAACTATTTTTTTTTAATAAAAGCTATGATTGAGAAAAATGTAGCCAGAAAAAAAATATAGGTGATAAATAATGGGAATTTCCAGCTCACTAAAAGTAATATTTGTCTCTCAACTTAAACCCTTAGACTCCTGGGCAGCAGCGCCCCCGTGTGGTGACTGAGCCTCTTACATCCACAATTTTTATCTGGATGTAAAAGGCTGACGAAACCTTGACACCAGGACAAAATTCTCTGTCGCCATGGCGCCTGAGATTTGTCGAGCCCTGGTCTAAGGTAAAGACAAATAAGGAAAGGGTAGTGGACGCATGGAATAGCCTTCCAGCAGAAGTGGTAGATGTTAATACAGTAGGGGCATTTAAGCAAGCATGGGATAGGCATAAGACCAAGCTAGATATAGGATAAGGGCAGGTACTAAAGGAAAGTATTCAGAGGTTGGGCAGACTGGATGGGCCTACTGTTCTTATCTGGCGTCACTTTCTATGTTTCTATATAAGAAACCAAACACCTGACCTTCAGGCTCACTACAATAAAAAAGCAACACACCAATTATGTATTTATCAACCATATCATAACCATAACCATTTATCTGTTCAGATTAACAGCATTTTGAGCACACACCGAACATGGACTTTGTCCTCCCAAAAGTTGCAAACCTTTTAACTAGCTTTTAAATGGTGTTTATTTTTATTTCAGTTTTATAGCAATTATTATAATGATAGCAGTTTACGATAACATGGAATTACAACAGTACTAGTGCCCTCATCCACACCTTTTCCCTTCCTACGCAGTGTTATGGAAGCTGTGGGTAGTTAAGAACAGATGATAACACTAACCTTCTTCGGCCCATGCAGAATAAAATATCGAGCCAAATCCAACGCAGCCTTCGCATCCTCACATGGATTGTGACCAATGACATCTTCACGCTGAATCTCTCTCCTACAACATAAAAATAAAGTCAATGATTACATAGGAGGGTCATTTACAGTATCAAGCAAACCATTTCAATCCATGTTTCAATATAAAAGCATTACAAACCCATTTGTATCTTATATTAATCTACACATACTACATACACATTTATACACTGCCCTCACCACACACCCCTGCACATAATTATATATATATATATATATATATATAATGTCTGTGTGTAAGGGCAGTGTATGTATGTATATGTAACAAAGTTTGACTGAAAGAGAGGGTGGTTGATAAATAGAACAGCGTCCCAGCAGCAGTGGTAGAGGCTAAGCCAGTGGGTTAATTTGGGCATAAAGCAATCATGAATCTAAGACAAGACCAAGGACTGATTACGGTCTTAGTTTTTGCATTAGCAAAATGGGCAGACAAGATGGGCCAAATGGTTCTTATCCGCCATCACACTCTATGAGTTCTACTCAAGCCAAACAATACCGCCGCCATGGGTGGACAATGCTTAGTACTTAAAACACTGCCTTACATCTACAGAACGTGAATCACATTAAAGACAACTAACCCCAAGTATTTTTCAAATCCATGTCATAGCTGCTGTTATACTGTGAATGATTATGAAAATCTGAGCCATGAAGTCATCAGTCCCTCCACAGCAATCCCTTAAGTTGATCTAAATTATTAGCCAACATATGTATTTCAGAGAGAGGAATGCACAAGTATTGAAAACTTTATGATCCAGGGTTAAGAATTAGAAAAATAAAAATGCTTCTGTGTATTTAAACAAATTAAAATGGCTATCAATGCGCAATTACAGTCCATGCTCTGCCTAAACGCTTTGAGATTCCCTGGTTCCTGCTAGAATAATAGTGACCAGAAAATACACAAAATAAAAACTCGGTGCATACCCAAGGAATACTATGTAAAAACACCTGAGGCATCATATGGGGGTTCCGTCACACTATATGGCCATATGTGGCTTAGCCGGCACTACATCAAAGTGCCCCAAGTTAGATAGGACTCGCTAAACTTGCAGTACTTTGACCTAGTGGTGGGCTAAGCAATAGATTGCCATATAATGTGACAGAATCTCCAATATTTAGGCCTCAGACGGACCCAACAATAGAGTTGAGAGAGAGAGAGAGACAGAGAGAGAGACAAACACACACACTCACCGGCACAGACAGAGAGAGACACACAC
>VKOC01015991.1:0-15674 GCA_009364415.1 Spea multiplicata
GTAATCAGTACTTTCATTGAGGGATGTATGCTGTTAGGCTGTGAACCTTAATATAGCAGTGCATGATATTGTTGGTCCTTATATCTCCACCAGGCAACATAGTTTGCCCATTGGGCAGCCATAAACCCTAAGATAAACCTAGGCTGGTAGATACTTTGAAAATACTGCATTTGTTGGCATAGCCCAACATAACTACAGATAACAGACCGGGTATAGAATACCTACTGTAGATCAGCTAGTGCCACCATAGAATATGCTTCGAATGCTACGAAAAAGATTGTATTGCAAATTCATTTGGCTTATAAAGAGTTACAGCAGATAATACTCTGAAAAAAAAAAGAAAGCGTCTTCATTTCTTCCACGTTGTCTTCTTCTTCTTGTTTTTCCTTTATAATTATTTGGTGTGTGTATATTCTTGATGGGAATTTGGCAACAAAACTGCAGAAATGTCTGGCAGCCCAAGCTATAAATTAACAGTGAGCCATGTTTTTTTTTTTTCCTGTTGTTTTTTTTTTCCTTTTTTTTGCGGTGGATGATGGAATAAATTGTTGGTGCCATGATATTCGTCTGTGTACTATTCTTTGAACTGCAAATGTTGTTTGGAACCGCTGTTAAAACAATGCAGAGCAGCAAGCGCCTTCTATTATAATCTTTTCATGCAGAACAAGCGAAGGGTTCTGGCAAGTTCATTCTATTCCAAAGTTGTTAATAAACACAAGTACCATAATTGTCACTTAATGGGTCACAAAACAAAAACAAAACTGTCTTTGTGTTATCTGCTCTCTATAGAGTACACGCTTATTTACTTTTCATACTTAGAAAATGTAATTATGTCTTAGTCAGTTTAAGTGACAGAAAAATACTAAAGTTAATTCCTTCCCTGTTGTTAAACATTTGCATCCTCTACCTGCTAAGGTGCAATCTCCGAGGGTCGTTTCGTTATCCCAGGTCCGACAGATGTTCCCCAATGAATATATCTGATTTCTCAAATCGTAATCCCTACGCCTCTTGTCAATGAGAAGGCCGGTATATTAATCAGGGACGGCATTGTGTGGTTACGGGGATTACATACGCTTACAGAAATGCTTTGTGACATTACACTGTACATTATGTAAAATAATTCTCCAGTAGCCTGAAGTGCTTACAAATATTACCAGATAGATAGATGTTTCATTCATTAATATGTTTTACACACCGAGACCGAGAAAGGGCAAGAATTCTTCCCACCACCCATGACCTATTGGAAGATGACTGATGGCTTAAAAATGACTATTTACATGGTTAACTTAATAAAAAATTTAATTTAATAAAAATTACATATAGAAATATGAAAATTTACATTAACTGATTGTAAATAAGCGTGAATTCGCGCTCCCCTTTCCTATTTTTTGCCTGCATTTTTTCTTGTATTGCCTCTCTTAACAGTGTTTATAGCTTATTTGTTTATATGAAAAACATTCAAAGTAAAATTAAGTTGATAAAAAAAATTCATAAAAAAAATTCCAGTACAAAAAAGAAATAAATAAAAAAAATGGACTATTTGAAATTTGGTCCAAAACTCGCTAGAAAAAGTTAGGACAAGCTTTATTTAATTTAATAGGCCACATTTTATTTAACCTTCTTGGCTGTAATAAGTATTACTTAAGTAGGACACATTATTTATCCCAGTTCCGCAGGGCCGTCATTAGCCATCCCCGTCATACCTAAATGCAAGGTGGAGGTCCTTGTGGCTTCCAAATTAACGGTCTGCGGTGGATATGATGTCATAACCTTGCGCTCCGCACCAGCAGGTGATGCAGGCACGAGGGAGCAAATGTTTGTGGTTGCACAAGCCTCCAAGCTATGGTGGCTGCAAAGGGACATCTGTCATGGTCATTAAGGCATGCCTTGGTCTAGGGCCCCATATTGAAAACAGTCCTGTGGTTTCCATGTAATTTAACTCATATAAATCATCAAGGGGAAAAAAACATATACATCCCATTCCAATAGAGAGTTTAATCCTAATGGAACTTGGACATATACAGTGAACGTGACAATTAGAATGTCTGTATGTATGGGAAGGAATTGAATAGGACAGCAAACAAATCCATATGGTGTAGTAATTATATATACAGTGAACCATGATGTTGGATCATAAGCCACCCTCATGTGGAATACTTTCTAGGTACTAGTATACAGATGTTTTGATAGATCGCATATCCCAGGGCACACCTCCCAACATTCCCAGTTTGAGGAATAGTCCTAATTCACGGCTACCGTCCCGCTGTCCCTGGTAGCTGTGAAACATGGCCCGGTTGAGGAGATCCTCTGATCAGTCAATGGATTCCTCAAATTCCTCCCAAAAAATCAATGGATGTGGTGTTGCACCTGTGGAGGCGGCTATTCAGATACGGTAAGTGGATGGTCACGACTCCCACCCCTCCCTACCATAGGGGCAACGGAGTAGGCAAACCCAATTGTGTGCGTTTTTACCATGATTTCCTTTCAATTGTATTTTTATTCTATGAAGACTCCATGTATAATTCTCCAGGAATCCTTTTCGTCACAATGCATGAATGGAACACAGTCTCAAGGATTGGCATGAAACTGAAAACATTAGTTAGACCTCCAGAACTGGCGAAACCTCGATACTTTTTGACCATTATGACACTATCAGCGAGACATTACCAATACTTTATATCACTGGAGAGAAAAAAAAAATCCATGCAAATGGAGATAGATGGGACGCGAGTCACCAAGGTAATTAAAAATGTATTTTCCATCTCCTAGTAATTGAATTGTGTACAAGCTGCAAGTTAATGAGGTCATCTACCCTCAAGCAGTGAAAGGGAAGCAGGAATAATTATTTTTCATTTTTTTCCTATGTAGCAATTAATTTAAGCCATTAGTGCATTAGTCTGCGCACCTCTCCTTCTTCTCTGACTGTAGTCAGTCAAAGTTGGATCTAACCTGAATTGACAAACGATTGATATACTGAAGGAGCAGGGCCGTCCGGGAGGGTATGTTAATCAAGGGGGTGCAGCTGTTGGGGGCTGAGAGCTTCCAGGTGAACGTCACCTGAGGTTTGGTATCCTGCCACTCGGAAGACAGAACGTGCAGAGGCGGCTGATGGCACATCTGGTGCCAGGTGGGCTTGTGTGGGGTACATGACTGATTGGAAAACGAAACGAAATGATTGATGAATGATCAGTGGTTCTGAGAAATTGTCCCTCTGTGTCCCTTACCTGGGAAGCTGCTCTTTGTTAAAGGATTCGATGTGACCTGTAGCTTCTGGGCTAACATTGCGTGCAAATGCCAGAGGGTCCTTCTTAACACACGTTAAATTGTCTAAATTGAGAGGTGGTATATGAAAACATAAAAAAATCTCATTGCAAACCCAATATAATTATTATTTTTTTTTTTTTTTGTAAATAAAAGTTTATTAAGGACCGTGTATATGAATACAACATCACGTAAAGAATGTACCGCAAACAGCAAGCGGAGTACATCATATCAAAACGAAACTTAAAGAGCATAGAGATACAAAACCACAAAGGTCGAAAGCAGATCAAAGTAGATCCGCACAATCGCCGACACATTGGACATGTCAGAGAGAACACATAGTAGAGGCATAATGATACTTCAGCGTAATGAGGCACAATAAACGGTCCGGTTTTTACAGAAAGAAAGGCATAAACGTGAACCGAACAATAAGAAAATAACTAAATGAAACAAAAGGTATCGCACTCTGTAGTAATACGTTCGGTGGTGTAGTAAAGAAGGTAAGACAAAACTCAAATTATCTAGTACCAAAAATAGGAGTTCGACAAATACACCAAGTTGGGAGGCTGTCAAGGAAAGTGTGTGGAGCGAAGGGAGCTGCCCACCCAGGGGGACCATACCCGGTCATATAGGTGAGGCGTGTGGTTCGCCATATGCGCCAATATAATTATAATAATTACATTATTTTCCATTTCTATAAAATGACTGGGGTAAATGTTAAATATTTGACTTGCTTTTTTGGTTTTATTGGTACGAGGAACAGTATTGGGCTTGATTTACCGGTATATCTAAAATCCAGAATATGAAGATCACAGCCATGAATCAGCAATTCACGCCTAGGGCCCAAAAAACGAATGATAAATGCTGAAACGCATGTGCATATTCAATGTGTGTACGTCAGTAACAGCAAGCTGTGCACTGATTACATGTCCTAACCATTGCCAGAGGAGAAGCTCATTACAGACAATGTTTTACAGCCAGTGGCGTGCGTACTTTATGCTTACTGATGTTCGTTTTTATATTCGTTTACCTCTGTGTTAACTGGGTGGATCTACTCTGCTTTTGGAGCTATAATATGTAGCAATCAACCAATATAGTTTAGTCCAGGAAAAAAAATGTTACAATTGTGAAATATAGAAATAAATGAAGAAAAAGTAATTCTTATGGGAATTTAGCAGCTACAACTAGTCCTTTTACACTTTCGAGGACTATGCCTATCCGATATAACCCCCATCGCACACTGTTCTGCTATTCTGAACCCATGCTAGCCTCACATAATGCAGAGTTGATCTTGTGAGCTTAAATATTTGAGGGATTTATTCATTATGTGAACTCTGGCTAATTAATTAGCTTTTGTATAGATAAACAATTCTATGTATATAATGCCTGATTTAATTCATCGCTAACTAGCAACAGATAGATAGATAGATAGCTAGATAGATAGATAGAAATATAAATATATGCCTATATTACATGTTTTAAATCAGGTATTATATACGGCTATGCAAACTATGCAAGTACCTAATGCACATAATAGAAACATGAAAACCTTTCATTATTTATGACTCATTTTTTTTATTTTGTTCTTGTTGAATAAAGAAGAGGTCTTTTTCGGAGCTCCGTGGTTCCGATTTTGAATATTATTATTGGTTACGGCTGCAAAACTATAATCAAAGCATTGTTCTTTGGCAGAAATCAATCAAGATCCTACAAGAGATTTTCTGCTGCATATTAATTGTCTGCATGTCATAATCGCCTAGTTTGTATAATTGCAATTATTCCATTCTCATGTGTAATTACGGTTATGTAACAAGAACAGGTAACACTTGATTGAAGTAATCAAGTAGCACACAGAAAACCTAATGCGCTTGTGTACAGTTAATTGTTATTGGTGCGGCATTTGTGTCTTTTAAAATTAAACTACGAAGTTGTGTTTTATTTTTAAATCTTCAATTATATGACAATATCAGTTGCATGCATTATTTAGAATTTTACTATAGATTAAGAGTTTTGCTCCATGAATGAATGGTGGTTCATGGCTGTATCAATGTGAAAGTCCTTCTTTTAGTCTTTTTTCTAGAATAACGATAATAATAATAAATAATAAAATTAAAAAGGAACTCCCACTGTTGTTTTCTTCCCCCTTTTTTATATGTAGTATACTTGTATTGTCAGTAGGTTACCTGGTAAAGTAGGGTTTTTTGACACTGAGAGATCCCTTTACATTTCTTTACCCCCCTCCCCCTTGCAAATGGATGGGAGGATTCTGCATAACCGCTCATAGGTATTTTCCCCAACTATTTTCTGTGCAGGTATCTTCTTCTTCTTCATGAACATACCTGGGAGCTCTCAGGGTTTGTACTCTAATCTCAGGGTCTCAAGGTGAAGGGGCAAAATCTCAGGATCACACACAATCTTTCACACATTCTACATTCACCTGAAGATATCAGCCTGGGGAGAAGTTTAAAATGCCGCCCCCCATTATCTACCCTTGCTCTCCCTCCGTCCCTGCGCCCCCCATTATCTACCCTTCCTCTCCCTCCCTCCATCCCTATTATCTACCCCCCCTATTATCTACCCCCCCTGTACTTACCTTCCAGCAGTCCTGCGGCGAGTCTCCCTGTTCAGTCTCGGTGCTGGCTTGTAATGCTGAGCGCCAGAAATGACGTCATCTTCCAGTGCTCAGCATTACAAGCTGGCACCGAGACCGAACAGGGAGACTCGCCGCAGAGGAGAGAAAGAGAGGGGCTTGGGCGGCAAAGTGCCGCCTGGAGCAGTTGCCCCACTCGGCTCCATTGTCGGGCCGGCCCTGCTAACATCCATAAATAGTGTTTTTGTAGCCAGTATGTCATAGATACCCCTGTTATTCAATTAAGTGGGTCTGTCAAGTCAATGTTTCCATCGCTACATAGGATTTGCATGATGGGCCATTAAAGGGTTAATATTTCAAGAGTCTCAACGATAGCTGATTTAGAAAAGATTCCTGGTATGTCCATGAACCATTTGACCCAAACATTCCCCTTTCAGTACTTAACTAAAATGTTTCTTCTCTATTACCTTTTCATTTATTAACTCTTTGGCGATCAGAGGGGTAATCGGTGTGTTATTTTCACTTAGAAAATACAGGTTTGGGGCCCTGAATTCCACTCTGTGTTTGGCCCGTATGGCTCTTTCGGTGTTATTACTATTTCTCAGGCATCGGGGACCATAACTGCTGACACAGCACCAACCTCACAAAATAATATGAATTTTAGTCAAAGGCAATTTGGGATAGATGTTTCTCGCAAACTCCTTTTGATTAAAGCAGTAAAATTAATTTCAGCAAAGGTCATTTTTCCCCCCGTTTAAATTAAGAAATTCACAGTAATGGTATTTCATTAAAGTGTTTCCTCCAGAAGCACTTTATATAGCCCGTCTGTGTGTTGGAAATCTGCTGTGTAGTCACATATAACCTATCATAAACAGCCTTAATTTGTCTGTCAGAGGTGTTGCCCAGATTCTATGTTCCCAATTACCATCCTTTACCGGAAACCTATCAAAGTTAAACCAATTTAAAACGTGCACAATATATCGGCGCAATGAACGTCATTTATTTTCTTTTCTTATAAAGAGGCAAAATTGCAGAGGCTGTGAAAAATGTCCTATAAAATGTTTATTTTCTTCCATAATTATGTCAAAGTCTGTTTTTTTTTTTAACCAACATAGGGTTAACTGAGACTGTTCCAATTCCATCATAAGGACACCTAGGAAGTCTTAGGGCATGGTGTACATAGGGTATCGGGTGGTTATAGGTTTTTGGGCGTTCTAGCTGAAAATATTTATCATGACCCATATCCTTTTCACAAGCATTGAAAAAAGAAATAATAATTTGGGGTAAGGCATACAATATTTATAATCACAAACTTTAAGCAGCTTTAAGGTTACGCAGATAACAGGGAGCCGGTTTGCTCCGTGCTACACAACTACTCAATGGGCCAGTAGCCTCAACTGTCCCATTAACAGTATGGAGGGCTGTGTGACGTCATGTGCTGGGATATGATGTCATATTAAGACGTCCAGTAGAAATGACAGCGGCGTGGTGGGGGCAGCAGGCCCTGGGTTAGGGCTAGGGTGCCACCGAAGACAAATACACCACGGGAGGTCGAACAGATTGAGCAATGGTCCCCTTCGACACTACCTTTCCTGTACAAACATATACAACACTATATTTTTTGTCTCCATATGATTAAACGTATACATATATGCACACACCTATATAAACAACAGTCTACTTACCGTAGACCCGGAAGATCATACATTTGCATAAAACACACATCACCCTCCACGCAGTAAAATAAAATTGCTTTAGACACACATGGCATCTTCCACTCGCTCATTTTTATGAGTTTCCTGCAATCAGCGAGGTCCATTTAGCTCACAATAAGTCCTTGCGCCAAATAAAACCAAGATCGGCTGCATTTTTTCCTTCATGGATGCTCATTATAGAACCCTTTCAAAAAAAGTAATTTCCCTGCAGTCGGATCATTATTACCATTTTTAATAAAACAAAAAGAATGAGCTTAACACAAGGGATGGGGACCTCTAACCCTTTGTATTCACCATGGGAGGCCAGTCATACGTTAAATGTATTATTATATATAGAGCTACGGATCTAATTATTCAAATGTTTTGTTTTTTATTGTTTCCATTTCCCCCAAATGACCTAACAATCCAAATTGCAGTACAATGGTGTTCAAATCCAGGCGTTGAGGAGCACAATTATAGATAGCGCTTGCTTCTTCCTAAAGATACATAGAATTCCTGGTGTGTTTACTGTCCTCTAGGCCTGAGGTGAGTCCCCAGTGTGATAGAAGAAGTTATTTATGTACTTTGGACAATATCAAATTATGATCAGTTATATATTCTAGCCTCATCCAACTAGGCGCCACAATGCTCCATGCAGGGCCGGCCTTAGGGGTGTGCGACCTGTACGGCCGCACAGGGCGCCATGGCAACAGGGGCGCCTAACCCGGGACTTAAATTAAAACATCAGGGTTTTTAAAAAAAAATATATATATATTTAACATCTTCCATGTTAAATAAAGTTTTTTTTTAACTTTATTTAACACGGTGAATGTGAAATAAAGTTAAAACAAAAAAGTCCCGGGCAGGGGCGCCGAGCGGTTGCTCGTGAAGTTTTCAACAACCGGAATTATTCTGTCGCTCAGCTGTGAAGTGCGCACCGCGGCAGAGTGGGAAGACGGACGTCTCCCGCTTCCACCGCAGGACTCCGGCAACAAGGTAAGTAAGGATAGGGAGAGGGGGTAGATAGTGAGAAGGTGGCAAGCGGGGCAGTGAGAAGGGGCGGGGGTAGATAGTGGAGAAGGGCAGAGGGGGGGATTTCTTTTCCTTTCTTTTTTTTTTGGGATGGGGACGCCAGAGGAGTAGTCCGTCACCCTTGTAGCCGGCACCTATACACTACGGAGCATTGTGTCTTAAATAGTATTCTTACCTATGATGTCATATGCCTTCGTTCAGAATAGAGGATAGAGACTATGGTGGAAGTTGTTGGAAGTGCTGTTGGGGTGCTGTCCCGGGTCAGTCCTAAAACAGCTCCCAGCCAAGAGACGTGACCGGTTACAAGAGAGCTAAATATGAATTGAAAGAACTGGTTACATATTATAAAACTGGAATACTTTGTGGCTTTACTAGTAAGAATCCATACCTTTTTGCAGCTCTGGATACGCACAACATATAACAGCCATTGTGATATACATATTAGGTACTCTGGCAACATCTGCTGACTCAATCTGGAACAGCAGGTATAATATTTAGAATACAGTATATATGTTACAGGCAAAATGTGAAATCAGACTTGCGCACACAAGGGGGCAGAGGTGGATTAAAAAACAGTATTTATATAATGTATACAATGCATGATGCTTCCCATGCAACTATAAGAAAATAATATTGATTAAAAAAAATACAAAAAGTTGGAATCCAAGTAATTTTTTTATCACTTATTACTTTCTCCTTAAGGATGGAGGTTGTTTTTACACTTTGAGGACAAGATATTTTTTTTCATTTATAGTACCCACCCAGACTATATATATTGTTTGTTTCTATATATAGTCTTTCTTTGGAAACTATGCTCATATATAATGTATGAAAACTCATAACGTGTTAATTTACTTGTCTTGAGTTTGGAGGCATTTGCTAGGACAGATGTCTGTGTGTCCTTGGAATTTACATGCAAATAATAGTAGGCGTGCATCACGTTTTGCAAAGAATATTTTTTTTCTTAAAAATGTAGCATGCTGGAGCTGTAGCCTCAATAGCGCTCACACATTTCAAAGCGCTAATCATAGGAAGACATACTTGTATGGTGCAAAGTGATACATGGTTGCAGAGGTGATGCTTGGGTGAGTGGCTAAAGTGGGTAAGTGGTCCTTATTCTAATATCATCAGCATGGGAGGACAGGAATACAAGAGAATACAATTTTACAATGAAATTCATAATATGAATGAAGTATATTTGTAGTTAATGATAAGTGGTTGGTGTTTGTGGTTTGTATGGGTTACTTTACGTATATTGTAATGGTTGGAGTCTACATAATTGTCTTTTATTGAGCATAGTATGGACTCAAGCCCTGGGTCTTGTATGAACACAATAAACAATTTAAATATAGCAGAACAGAGCAAAAGAAGCAGCTATGGCGTGTTATGATATTGATAAATGAAGCCAGTCAAGTCGCAGTATTCTAGCAAATTGGGCAAATGCTTTGGTAAGAATAATGCTTGGTTTCTTATCTGACATTGGACCTCTGATGGCAGACGGGAAGCAGTTCCTGCTATCTGCTTACCAGCTTACTTTTCTCATATAAACATCATCCAATGGTATAGGAAAGCATATAGTTGTTAAAAACGTTTAATAATAAAACAGTATAAAAGAAAATTATTGTTGGGTTAATAAACTTTTACTCAAGAAAGAATCATGTAACACGGGTCACAAAATTAAACATATACACATGACAATGTCTGTAATTTAATACGCGTCAACCAACCTTCCATGGAACCTATCACAGTGGTTTATAGACATGTCGCTAATTGTCCTCTTCTGTACTTTTGTATATCAGTTAAAGATTTAATTATGCGCATTTGGAGTACATTAGTCATTTGCAGAGACTTCTGCTCATTACCAACAATCATCTTTCATTGGATTTCGGGGCAGCGTGTTAGCTCACAGAATTGAAACAATGAAAATAAAGCCCAAGAGTGGTGGTCCAAGAGAGCTCTCTGGCAACACTCTGTTGGTTGATTAACAGAACGTTGATGGGAAATTTGAATATGAGACCTCACGTGTGATGTTCTATGGACTTTACAATCCCTATGGACTAAGGATGAGGAGGCTCAAGTAGAACAGAATTTGTCAACACTCTTAAGTTCCTCCATGAAGGCAGGTTTTTGGTTTCTACTCAAGTCAGCGCATGGCTCATGAGTAGGCATCTGTCACAAAGGCAGACATTTTGATCCACCTGTTCTCATACAGGGATCTTTTTGAGGAGCAACATTGTAAAACTCACAAGAACACAACAAAAGTTTTCCCAAAACCTCTCAGAAATCATCAAAATCTTGGCATATACCCTGATTTCTACTTAAACATTAAGACTCGTTATAGCTTTATACATTCTCCAATATACTTTTAGGTTTAGAAATCCCTATGTAAATAAACTCCAATTTACATTCTCCAACTACGGATAAAAAATAATTTCATTTCAAATAGGTTACGGAAGAACAAATTATTAGCGTGCTATCCTTTTCTCGGGACGGAAGACAGAAGAGGAAAAGGGGGAGGCTATAAAAATAGGCCTTTTAATTCAAGGAGCAAGTATAATACATTATTACAAGATGGTTCTTGAAAAGAGCAATCTAAGGGGCAAAAAAAGACAATTACAATAAATCAGTATCATCATTGCGCACTTATTTACATAAACAAAACACACCCCTAGCGAGTTAATGAATATCATTATGGGAGAACTTTGCCCAAATCATAATATTCATGGAGTCATTATCGTTTTGTTGGCGTATGTTTTAACCGCCAGGAAAAAGACTATTTTGCTTTTCAACATAAGAGGTTGAATCTGTTTGACAAAGAGGGTAATTTTTCCAAACAGAATGCCAGGATTGCCGATAATAACCGAAAACACTTCTAACACTAAGTAAAGTGAACGAATACATTCCATTTGGCAACTTGAAGCTTTATTAAATTATTTAATGATCCCAGCTGAAAAGAATCTGTTTTTTATTTTTCTACTATTTGGGTTTGGTGACAATATAAACTTTATTTAATCTTCTATTTTTAGCCAATCAATCGAGAGACTGGCATTTTTTATGAACGCAAATGTTTAAACCATGAATCTCCACAGAGACAGAAAAATGTTAAGATATTCCCATTTCTTCCTCATTGTACAAGAAAAATTATCATTAAAACCTTGAGGAATTTACCACATTAAACAGTACAAGTGAATAAAATCAAACCTATAAAACTTTTGACAAACTTACAAAAATATGTCATTATCATTTGTTTTAGAAGTCCCTATGGCGCAAACTGGTATATATTAAGTCAAGTTCTGGGGCAAAATAATATTTATATTATATATATGTTAAAGTATGGAATCTATCACCAATACCTGAGTTTTACATATTACCTATCTGAAGCAACGTAGCTTATTTCTAACTGGGCAGGGCTTGGCGGATGTTGTCCAATTGTCGGTTTGCGAAGTTGTAACTGAAAATGATTTTTTTAACTTAAATGCTAAGTAAATATATTAGCTTCTAATTTCTACAGTGCTCAACAGAACTTTTGATGTATTGATAGAGCAGGTGTCCATCTCAGTGTAGTCTTAAGTCTTAAGATCCTATCAACTTGCAACCAAGTTCCCTTGAACGGATATAAAAGTTAGTTATTGAGTTATTTTCACCCAGCAATTAGCTGCTCAGAAGCATGTTGGGTTTTGGTGAAATGATCCCCTATTACCAGCTACCTGACACCATGAACACGTCAATGAGAAGAGGAGATAATGAACAGTGTGAGGTTATAGGGACATAAAATGGCCAGAATACCCAAAGATTCATTATGTTACAAAGAAAACTATGAAGTTAACTCCTATGATATAAATGAGACGCGCATTGTGGCACCAAGGACATTTTTAAAAAAAATACTATTTTTTTCAGTAAAATGAAATAGCTTTGTTTTACCTCCATTCAGAAAATTGACAAATAACCAATTTGAATGTCAATTTTGCCAACTGTTACTGAAGTCAAATAAAGAATTTTGGCATATTGTACTTTACTTGACGATTTAAAATAGAGGTTCCATGTAACTGCGTTTAGATGACACCACGACAGATGTAAGAATTGGAATTCTGACACATAGATGTAGAATCACTGCAAACAAATCAAACTTCTCGCCGGGGAAATCTGCCGGGGTCACTGACCGCCCCATCCCCCGTGAGTTTAATAGAAAGCTTATATAACGCTTCGGTGAGTTATCCAAATTGAATAGGAGATTCAAACTGAAGATGGGGGGATTTGGGTTAGGCATGGATGTATTCTGACCTAGGCTGACTAGGACTTGGGCTAGAGCCAAGTCGCACTACTGGAAAACCAGTAGGGGGCTGAATACCTAAAAGTCTGACATTGGTCAAGGGCTGGTTAAAAGCGAGATCTCCCGAACTGACCCAATTACACGATGGAGAACTGTGCCGAGTCAGCATTAAAAGGTGCTGTGTGCCTTTAGGACACAGAGCACTGGGATATGACATCATATCACAACTATTTGTCACAAGTGTGACTATGATTGGGAAAGGGGTAATGAAAAGACAATGTGGGTACCCTAAGTAAGTGGTAGGTGGGCTCTAGGAACCAGTCATATAGCAGTCTGTTACTGAGAACTTTATAAATTCCTCAAATATTAACATTTTAAGAGATCACAACATAGATTCTATTGTAGTGGCTCATTAATTGTGGTAATCAACGGCTTGAATAACAGTTCATATGAAACTATAACTCATTCAATATGTTCAGGAGTTAAGCATATATTGAATTAAGTACCAGGTATTCAACAAGGCCCGTGATATCGCATCAACTGGGATGTTCAGTTAACATTAAACCAGAGAATATTGAGAATATGGAGGAGTCAGGTCTGTGAGACCCTGCACATTTACTCTTTTTCACTTAACAATTTTAAGGTGATGGGAATAGATATAGTTACTCCCCATTGGCGCGGAGGAGACGTAAAACAACAACTAGCAAAACGTGAAACGGAATGGATTTATAGATTTCAAACGCATAAAAAAGGAGGATTAAACATGGAACTCGATATTTTAGCTTTTATGGACTAATTATTTATTCATTCCACTATTTTTTACATATTTTACATTTTTGTATTTTAATATATTTTTACATAGTAGAGATCCATAGGATCCATTTTAATATTTTTTAATATTTTATAATTTTTATTTATATTACAATACAATAATTATATATTAATTTTAATGATATATAAATCAATTAATTAATTATTCAGAATTTTAATTAATTTTATTTTAATATTTTTTATATCTAAAAATTTTTACATTTTTTTATATTTTTACATTTTACATAAATGAAATTATTCACATAGTTTTTAAATAGTACATATTATTTCTTGATTGTGATTTAAAAAAACATCCATTACATATTTATATATATATTTTTTTAAAGAAATATTATTGATTATCTCCCACAATTATTTTATTATAATTCAATGTATGCATATCTGGTTTATTGATTTATTTTGCTCCATTATCTGAGGTCATTTAAAATCTCTCTATTGTCATTCAAATAATAACAATTATCTATCTAAAATTCCTATTGCTATTTTAATAATGTACCTGTTTAAAAATATATATCTCTTATTCTAAAAAATAATTGACTATCATCATCTATTTTTAATTTTTAATTTTAATACAACTGATCAATACATTAATATGAATTTAAAATAATAGTTCTTCATCACGGTCCAATTACTATTTACCATCAGGAGGATGATAGCACTTTCTGGCACTAGCTTCTTACATACATCCAATCATTAGGACGATAGTATTTAACATCATTACAACTCCCATCACACATAACACCCACACACACCACTAGAGGATTCTATATGAATTTATTGTCAGTCATTTCCGTTTAGGATGACAGTATTTATTACCATCACAATTCCCATCACACATAACCTACACACATCACTGGAGGATGCTATACTAATTGATTGTCAGGTATTCCCGATTACTAATTTATTGTCAGGTATTCCCGATTATGTCACCACACTTTCACCATATTTATTTGAGACTCTATAATCAAGTTATCAATATTAATACACCAATATAAAAATCTATTAGGTCACTTTTTATTCATTTTTTTCGACATCGTACCATTTTAAACGACATAAGACAGCTCTCCTTTTCTTTTCTTGACTGACTTACGCTGAGTGAATCAGTACAGCAGACCACGGCAAGTCCATTATACACGCTCCGTTCGGATGGTCGGTTCTCGTTACGGACACTGACGAAAAAAGCCGAAAATGGCCGAACGTGTCCGATTACTCCTGGACTGAAAACGTCAGACGACACGTCAGAAAAAAGCGACGGAACACACAAATAAAAGACACGACGATACCGGGAACCGAACAGAAAACCCTTCTCTTGAGGAAGCCACACGGCGAAACGCGTCAGAAGGACTACACGGAACCCCCACAGCGGATTTATTATTTATTTTATTATATTATTTTATCCACGAAGAAAAAACAGCATACGGGACTTCCCTTTAGTGGACTCTTTTGCTTTTAAATGCACTCCGTGCATGGATAAACTGTGAGTGCAACCTAAAGAAGTACTTTCTGCTTTTATTGAGATACTGCACTATGTTCAGTTTTATTTCTTAGATCTTATATGAAGATCAATTAAAGATTTACCGTTTAAAATACTCGAGAGGCCTGAAGCATTCTGTCCGTTTGTGAGTGCATTCATTTTTCCATACACTTTTCAGTGTTTAAACGATTTACACTATATATGTTTGTTTTTTTCCTTCTCCATATGTACCTGCGCCCCAATCATCTGTATACATTTACTCTTAAACCTGGGATAAAAATACCTACACCTTGGTCAAGTCTTTAGAGTTCCCATGTATGCTCATTGTTTGGGCCATTTGTTTGACTTCTGACTAATACCTTTGGCAGAACTGGAACTTAGCATTCCAACCAACATAGGTCTATATTGTCATATTAAAGGACACAACTGTATTTCTAAGTATCTTTCTATTAATATTGTAATTAGCTTTTCAATGTTTTAGCATTTCTAGCATGTCTATTTTTAATGGCTCCATTAATAAAT
>VKOC01015993.1:0-17198 GCA_009364415.1 Spea multiplicata
AAAAAATAAATATATATATATATGGGGCATTTTTCTAGGGAATTTGGACTCCTAAGGCATCTGCTTCGTCACTGATCTCTGCAAAGGTTTTGTTTTTTATTTTTGAAAAATAGATAATCCAGGCATGTTTTGACCAATGTTTTCAATTTTTTTGCAGTTTTCACATGTAATGTTGCCCAATATCCGCCAATTCGAATTAACATAAAACAATTAATAAAAAGTAGTCAAGCCAGAGTATTCTGCTGGGTTTATTCACATACTTTTTATGGTGCAATTTTTGCTGCGTCCTCTATAAGAATAGCATTCTTATAGAGTTTTTGTATGACCACAGAGATACTACTGATGACATCACCTGTAGGGTTCAATTATACAGCAATTGGGGGAATCCCCTGGTAACCCTCTGCTTGCTGTTTGCAGCCACGTCTCTACAGGCCCCACTGCAAGTCCCTGCTGCATGATGGGGCTCCCCCAGTGATGTCAGTGATGAGATCACCGCCAGGGAATGCCCCGGAGTTCCTGCTTTTGAATCTTTTAATGTGATGGTGCTCACAGAGAGAAGACCCGGCTGTCATTGCCACCAGTAGGAATTTAACCATTTTTTGATATTTTTTTTGGTGATGTACCATTACCCGTAAGAAAAATGATTATGTCAATTTTCTTGTATGAAAGAGTGACTTTCAACTTTCGAGTGACATACAATTTTTACAGTTTTATACATTTTTCTAGAAAGGCTTTGCCACGCAGTGTGAAATTGAATATAAATGAATCAACCAACTTCCGGTTTTCTGCCCTGTTTAATACATTTCACAGGATACCCGTACAGTCAAGCAAATGAGAGACAAACAGCAGAAAATCACTCACAATACTTTGAATTTAATACTTAATATTATAATGTTACATTGCGATTGCGGTCCAGTATATAGAAAAATGGGTAAAAGTGATGATGAAAAAAAATATTTTATATATACAATGTGCGCAAAACTATCACAAAATAAGTAATAGTTGTGAAATGCCAGCCTGCCCAATATGCTCTACGTTTGTTACAACAATGCTACTCCTGTGTCAGTGTTGCATTGTAAGGAGCTGATTAGAAAAATGCTATTTCATCCCACGCTGAGATCCATTGTTCACAGTGGACATTGTACACAATTCAAAGGGTTTCTGATATTCCAATTGATTCTGGGGCTATGTGACAAATGCATATACGACAAATAGATAACATTATATGACTAATACAATTTTGAATCGTTAGTATTGTGGCCTACAAACACTAAATGGACAAAAGTATTGGGACACAGCACTTAATTATTGAATTCAGTGGATTTTTAGACCCATTGCCGCAGCTGTATAAAATCAGGCACTTGGCCATACAATCTGCATTTACAAACATGTCTGAAAAAAGATTGTCATTCTGAAGAGCTGAGTGATTGAAGCGTAGTACTGTCATAGGATGTCACCTTTGCAATAAGTCTGCAATAAGTGGGAGTTTTTAGGAACAGCAGCCACGAAACGAAAGACCACGTGAAATCACAGAGCGGGCTTGGGGCGCATGGTGCGTAAAAGTCGCCAACACTCTGCTGATTCCATAGCTGAAGAGTTCTAAACTTCCTCTGGCATTAATATCAGCGCAAAAACGGTGCAGCGGGAGCTTCATGAAATGGGTTTCCACGGCCAAGCAGCTGCATACAAGCCTCACATCGCCAAGTACAATCCCAAGCTCGGGATCTAGTGGTGTAAAGCAGCCGCCGCTAGGCTCTGGAGCAGTGGAAACGAGTTCTGTGGAGTGATGGATCACGTTCTCTCTGTTTGGGAGTCTGATGGTGAGTCTGGGTTTGGTGGATTCCAGGAGAACTTTACCTGCTTAGGTATAAACACGAAACTGGAAACTGAAAGTCGCTATTCTACACAGTAAATTTGCCAGGTTAAAGTCAAATGGATATTGCTGTATTTGCTCAAGACACAATGGAACCTTTAGTTGAAGTTATTAGGCATAGAAAAAGATCTAAACTTACACAAGCTTTTGGTACCTCGGGAACCTTCTTCAGAAAGATTAAGAAATGAGTAGTCTTAAATACATACAACACGAATGGAGACAATAGTGTAGATGATTAACATAAACTGATAATGCATTGCACGTGTACCAATACAACACACAGGGGCATAGGATTAGTGGAGCCAGAAAAATACAAACAGATAAAAGGTGTGTACAAGATGCCATTACAAAAGTTAATAGTCTGATATACAACCACAATCTTGGTTCCAAGATGTTGATACACGGTGGCAAGAAAAAGTAAATGAACCCTTTGAAATTGCCTGGTTTTCCACATTGTTCATAAAATCTGATCTGGTCAATGCCTCATAAGCGAATAACACACAAACAATGATGATCTTTTATGTATAAATTGAACACATCCATTAAACATTCACAGTGCTGGTGGAAAAAGTAAGTATAGTCTTGATTTGATAACTGGTGAAACCTCCTTTGGCAGCAAGCCACACAAGAGCTGGGAAATCAAACCTGCATTTCATTCAAAGCATCTCTTATGGGTTAAGGTCTGGGCTTTGACTAGGCCACTCTAAAGGACAGACTTTCTTGTTGTTTGGAACCATTCTGTAGTAGATTTACTTGATGCTTAGGGTCCTTGTCCTGGTGCATCACCCAACCTCTACTGAGCTTCAGCTGGCGGACAGCCATCCTGACATTACCTTATGATACCTTAATAAACTTGGGAATTCATTGTTCCCTTGATGATGCCAAGCGTGGACATCGTGCCATCATCGAGGGAACAATGAATGCGCAATTTTATTGAGACTGGGCGGCCCTGAGGCAGCAAAGCAACCCCAAATCATCTATGCATAGTGCTGCATGTTCTTCCTGAACAATCTTAGTTTCATCAGTCCACAAAACATTTTCGCAGTAGTGTTGTGGGATGTCATAGTGCTCTTTGCCAAATGTCAGGCAAGCAGCAAATTTTTCTTTTGGAGGGCAGCGGATTCCTCTGTAGTGTCCTGCGTAGGACTCCATGCCTGTTCAATGTTTTGGAACCAGTCCCAGCGATTCCTTCAAGCTTTACTCTAGGGTTCCTGAGGTGCCATCAGCTGCTTTTAGCGACTCAAAATTTGGCACACTTGTCACTAAATTGTTTTGAATTTTACTGATAATTTGTCAATAGTGACTTTGACAGAAATTTGGGCCACTCAATTGTAAATCACCCATAATGAGTTTGATAGTTTTTACATAGACCCTTCTTGTGAAAAAGTAGAATCTTTAAATTAACCTATGAAGTAAGTAGAGTTATTATTATTATTATCTTTTATTTATATAGCGCCAACAATCTACGCAAGAGTTGATCAGCAGCAGCAGCAGCACCTCAACTCCTGTTATGTCTGTATGTGTAAATGTATATTTGTTAATCATTATATCTGTAAATTGTACAGCTCTGCGTAATATGTTGACTCTTAATAAAGGCTAATAATAAGATTAATAATAATTAAACTTTACAACAGGAAAATATGTGCAACCTGCCAGCAAATTTCAATGCAAACCAAGATGCAGTCATTCACTCCCTAATCTACCCATAATCACTCATTTTCTTTTATCATTTATTAAAATATTTGTGCATTATATGAATGTGTGTGTTTTACAATGATTCAGAGTGACATATAATGTTGCCCTTCAAATCTTAAGTAAAAATGAATATTAGATTCTTCTAAAATGACATATTAAAGGAACATTTTAATGGCCCACACAGGTCATTCCTATGACCTGTTATATACTGTAATAGAAAGTCTAGCAGTTAAATGTAACTTACTTTTAAACCTTTAAAATCAAAAGTATAAGAAGAGAAGACACAATACTAAAAATCAGATGATTAAAAGCTCGACAAAGCAATGTAACCAGACGTATGAAGAAGGATTCTTCTTGTATCTGTATTGAGACATGTACCGAGATCTATTTTTAAAAGTTACTTGTCGGAATCATTATGAATGTACAGAAATAGAGGGATTTATGTTTTCTGTGCTAGATTAAAAGAAGCAGTCAATGAATAGATGTAATTAGTACTCATTTGCTAAACATTAAAATATGAATAATTCATGATATTCAAAGCAGACATATAGCATACCAGACCGTGCCCTTAAATACCCTCTGAAAAAATAATCACTTTTTCCATCTATAAAAAAATAAATTCTATAAATATATATATATATTGATAATTAGATTATATTGATAAAAACATGCAACATAGCTGATGTGAACTGACACCAAAAAGTTGATGTTGAGAGAGAGTCACTAAGCTCTTTTCATAGCAAATAACATAATATCTAGCTGTGTTAACATAACTGCAAAAGGATTTTCTTATGACCAATTATTCCATTAGCCAATCCAACGTGCCATTGAAACACAGGAGTTATGGGCGTGATAAAGGCAGTCGCCCTTCATTGGTTGATGCCAGAGGAGCTCCCTGCAGGGACCAATAGAGTCGCTCGTGTGGACCTTTAACTCCTGATGCCAAAACTTGGCTTGGGGAGGCTCCAGAAGTTTACTGTCCGTATGAGCGACTCTACCGGCTGCCTTGCCGGCCCACCGTAACGTTAGGGGAGAAAATGGGCATGAAAGGGTCAATGGTAAATAAATCAGCCCACAGGCTCACTTGCTGCTCTCCCCACAGGGCCCAGAGCAACTACATCTTAACCCCCAAACCTGTTCACCCCATGACCCCAACGTTAATCACTGCCACCTCCAAGCTCTCTGTAACCTCCAGCACTACTCAAACTATAGAAGAACCAAACTTAGTCAAAAAAGTAAAACTTTCCAAATTAGAAAATGGCTAACTTGATGACTCCAACTATCCCCGAAAGCTATAAGTTCCAATTCAGAGCAAAAAGACAGAACTGATTATATCTGACAAAAATGGTTACAGTGCTTACTCTGGGGGATGCCCATTTGCTTTCTCATGAGGAATCTCCTAATGAGCTGGGTCATAAAACCTGGCAGCAAACCCCTGCCTGATATTCTAATGACGTATTTTGTTGTTATGGTACCTTGTATGCTAATAAAACTGGGGTGTTCAGCCGATGTTTTACAAGTGTACAAGGGTCCTGTTTAACCCTCTCCTGCCCTGTTTCATATGCGTGTAGAGGTCACACTCTAAGCACACAGTACATCTTGATATTATGATTTTGTTATGGAAACTTAACCATAATACTCAAATCATAACGCTAAAGATGCTGATTGCTGCTGCTCTGTGGCCCCAGTGCCTGGTCCCCTGTAGGAATTTATGGCACCTACAACAGGACAACAATCTGGCACCATTGGAAGATGTCATGCTTGGTTGCTCTTCATGTTCAACTTACTTTATGGTTGGGTCTGGCCAGGATTCCAGATAACCTTTATGGCAGAATGTGGCCTAAGAAAAAGAATATTTTCTTCCTTGAAGATGCCTTCCTAACAGTTAGCCAATAAATGGTATCATCTTAACTATTCTTTTCTCCTGTTTTTCCACGGCTAACACGGTACACACATTTTGAGCTTCTTAACCTTTATACATAGGTATTTTGCATGACTATTTAAATTGAGTTGGGTTTAGTGTAGGGATCGCCTGTGTCATCACAATTTTAGTTTTTTTTGCTTTAAACCCTCTAAATTCCATATTTTCAAGGAGGGGACACTGTGAACATATAAAGGGACCAGAGAGCTATCATATGCATTAACGTGCATATTATGGCTGGAGACCTCCACCGCTATTTGTGAGCCGGAATCAGCATCCTGGGCAGACTAGATGGGTCGAATAGTTCTCATCTGCTGTCAAATTCTATGTTTTACATTACACGAGAAGATCAGCTTGAAATGACATATATTTTGCATGCATCTTTCCAAAATCTGGAGCCAATATTTGCTGGAAAATGCTTAAATCTGTAATGAATCACAATTATGCAATGGAAATTTCCTGTTACAATCAAAAATATCATAGTATTTGGATGTATAAATCCTTTAATGAATTTAACCTTTTTCGATACTGGAAGTAAACATGATATATATTTACAAAGCCATGAATAACCCTTTAACACAACGTGTTTTGGGCTGTAATAATTTCAATAACAGATATGTATGGCTTGTTTTTTTTTTCTAATGAGATTTACATAAATTGAAGAATCAGAAGGTCACGATGTGCTCCATCCAGTGAGACCTGAATCCTTGTCCCTGTTCCTAGTGTCATTCACCACGTACACCCTCTGTTTTTGGAAATGTCATGGTCAGTTGGGAGCATCAGCAGAGCTAAAAATAATTTCAAAATATTTTCATATCATACGCACACACATCATCATAGACGCTTTAACCCTTGCACCACTTGGACAGAAAGAGTTAACTAAACAACTTAAAGGTACAGTCGAAATCAGTACCTTGCTTTCATTAGTAAACTCCCCCCGCTATGGTATTATTTTGGTAAAATCCACTAAAAGGTGGTGTTTTTTTGGGGGGGGTATCCTAGTTTAAACTACTAACCATGTATATTGCTCTGGCATGTACCTTCTATGCTGATCCCAGCAACTCTTTATGAGACACTTAAACACGTGGAAGCAAAAGAGAAACTTTTATTTTAAAGGCACTTGTTACTGAATTCCAGGAATTATAATTCTATCCACCAAACCATTTTTTGTTATTCAGTAAAGGGAACAGAAATATAATTCATAGTAGAAGTGAAAATGGGTTAAAAATTATTCAGACTAATTTTTGTGGTTCATTTTTCACCCAATTGTTTTCAGGGAAGAAATTCTGTTTAATTCCCTTTCATTTTGGATGAAAATCATTCACTCTGCCTCTGAATGTCCACCACTTCCGGATGTTTACACAGGGTTATCTTAGGGCAAAATGGAGGAGGTAGGGAGAATGAGTGAGTGTGAGTGAAAGAGAAATTTTGAAGGACAATGTGAAGGTTTTTTTTGCTTCATTTTTGTCAGTTTCGTGGGGGTCTGG
Source organism: Spea multiplicata (assembly GCA_009364415.1). Lineage (NCBI taxonomy): Eukaryota > Metazoa > Chordata > Amphibia > Anura > Pelobatidae > Spea > Spea multiplicata. Next base: position 6,977 of record VKOC01015993.1, read on the forward strand.
CCTCGTTTTATGAGATTCGTATGAATCGTACAAATCCAAATGCACAAGTCTAATTAGAACATATTTTTTGGACTCCAAAATAGCTTGTAATCTTTTAGATCTAGCATCCCCGATATGAACCAAGAGGGCACCTATGTATGAGTCTTGACCTAACACGTTCCAGATTAAAGGGACACTCCAGGGATCATATTCACTTTGATGCGGATGATATCTGATAGGTCTCTTTAAATGTTCATTGTGTCCCGTATGCAGATGCATTGGGGGATTATGCAGAATTGACCAATATGGATTTTCCCCTTTGTTGCCTCCAGCTATTTTCCATGCATAGGATGTGTTTGCATCTCCTGACATGTTTTTTTTTTGTTTTTTTTCGAGCCCGAGGTGCGTGCTCCTGGGTGCCGCAACTGTGCCAAAGGCAGCAGAAGCCAGACTACGATACCGAGTTCCCTCACGGGGAACCCGGACAAATCCCCCCCCATGGGAGGGTCGGATTTTGAGTCTTACCCTGAAGGGGGAGACTCCTTGCTGGCCTTTTTTGAAAAGAGGAAGGGGCCGAAAGGCTCCCAATCCTCCTCCAGCAAAATCCAGGCTTCACTGCCTCTTAAAAAGAAAACAGTGTCCAAAACTAAGGTGACAAAAACGTGTGCCAAAATCATTGTGAGTGCCGCGCCGTGAATTCAAAAAGCCATGAATCAGATAAAAGGGAAATTAATAATCACTCGTGAAAAGGAAGTGATATATAAATTAAAGAAAAATAATTTAAGGACAGACCATTGCTGGCCTGCCAGGTTCAAAAATAAATCATCTTAACCCCAGGACCTGATGGTACGAGGGGAAAAGGTAGTACTGGAAGGCCGCCAGTGAGATCGTGCGCTCACCGTGTGCAGTGGCGTGCAGTACCACACACGATGACTCCAGCTTTTCTGCCGGGGCAAATCAGCACCTCAGGCTCCATAGCTTTCCCAACCCTGAGACCAGAGGATCAGTGTATCCCCCCCCACCAAAAGGGGAACTACACTTGATCTTAGCCAAAAGGCCGAGAAGCATCTCCTGACATGTGTTATACTTACTCCTCCAGCCCTGGGCCGCAGGAGGCAGCCTGTTTTGACCTTTAAGTAGCTAATTAGTGGCAAGAGTCTGCGTCACAGAGGAGGAGGTAGCTGTAGAGCTCCTACCTCAGGTACTTATTTATTTTCACTAATAAGCATTCTTCTATTATAGGGCTGTCAGGGACAGTAAACTGTCTCGTTAAGCCTTCCCTGCCTTCCTACCAGCTTCATTCTGAAAAACCTACTGCTTAGGTCAAAGCTGGAGTCGGGGACACGGCACAGTAGTAGTGAAAGCGCAACCTGAAGGAAACTTACCAGATCCAAGTTTTTTTTATAGTGAGTTAAAATTTTGAAGCCTTTTTAAACATTCATGCTGCTTGTTTAAGTGTTTCTACTGATGCCATTACGCAGTGTTACCCAGCAACAAGAGAACTGTCATGTGATGACCATCATTGTTAGGCATGATTAGAGCAGCTGTCAACGTCCTACAGAGCTGAACTGTTCATGTAAATGAATGAAATATGTAATTTAGTTATTATTAGGCGTGCATTCGTACTTGTTCAAAATGACTCAGTAAATCTCGCAAGTGACAATAACGCCTTTTCTCACCCAAAGAGACCAAAATGGTACATTACTAAAGTGCTACACACACTATAGCTTTTATTCATTTTTAACAACTAAAGATATATGGTATTGGTCTTTCCCTTATATACCACAGACATTTTGGCAAATTAGGATTTACAGAATACATGTAGATTGTAATATATAGGATGAATGAAGATGTCAATTATCTTGGACGATTGGAAATTGCGGCTCATTCATCTGCGGAGCATTACATAGAGATTCCTATTGGGATAAGCTGATAATATTCCACAATCTTCTTACATTTGCAGAGTTTGGGCCATGAAGTCACCATCATCATTTTTATCATGCAGCTTCACATATGGCAACAAGAGGAATCTTGAAAAAGTGAAACCAGATTTTTTTTTATAACATTTAAAGTGTCTGGAACCTGGTACCTGGGATGAATTTCTATAATATATGACCCACGTGTCCCTGTCTAGAAGGGACAGACCCAAACTTCTTTCCTCAATGTCTCTTTTTTTTAGGAGCTCAGAATGTTTGCTGACTAAGAGGGCATCACTGTATTTCCATAGTCCTTAAAAGTCACATTAACATGTATATAAACAACAAGAAAATGTGTTTAGAACTAACATTATGTAAATACACTTCATTGTTAATTAAATACATTGCTCAATTACATTAAGGGCTATCAATGGGTCATGAAATTACCTTAAACATTTTTGATTGGGATAGCCGCTAGGAAAGCCCTGTTCCCACAGGCGTAACCCCTGCGCCCCCTGGTCCTGCAGCCGGATGGCAAGCTGCAGAAGCGTTGAGAGGTTAGCGGAGCAGGAGGTGGGATATATGTTTGTGTTTGCATATATGTATGAATGTGTACGTGTGTGTATGAGCATGGATATGTACGTATATGTGTGTGTGAGAGCATGCATGTATACATATGTTTGTATGAGCATGGATGCGTAATTGTATATGTGTATGAGCATGGATGTGTAATTGTGTAAGTAGGGTGAGATGGAGTGTGTGTTAGTGAGTATGAGTAAGTGTGTGTAAGTGTGAGTAATTTGTGTAAGTGTATTTACATACAGCTGTTTAAGTTGTTCCCTTGCGATTCCTCTAACCTTACCTCCTAAAAAAACAAATTGTCCCCATTTGGTATTTGAAATGTTGGGAGGTAGGCTGTTAGGTAACAAACTTTGTTGGTGAGTAGTAGTTTTGGCGTATTGTAGTATACAGAGATGTAAAGCCTATAATAAACACAGCTGAAACGTAATGTGTGTAAAAATCTTTTTTTTATTCTTTACACATATATACTATGTAGAAAGAAAATTAGAGGAAAGAAAGTAAAAAATAAATTACATCAACAAAACAAACAAAATTTTTCTATTTTGATTCCAGAAAAATTTATTACAAGAGTTTTAATGGTTCAGTGAATTAAATAAATGACATTTTGGTGAAATAAGCTTTGAAGACCTTACAGCTGTATGATACCAAATACATTGCTTTATATGTGTTTTGGTCCTGATTTTATATATATATATATATATATATATATATTATATATATATATATTAAGAAGAGAAATGTTTTTAACATTTTGTAGAAGGGTTGTTACTGGATAAAGAGGTAAATCCCTGGTCTCGGAGTTACCTCTTTGTGTCCCAGGAAATGATGGGCCAGTGGCCATGTGCGTCTGCATTGCTCAGAGAGGGGACTAGGCAGCCTTTGTATAGTCTCCTCTCTCTATTTTTTAACTTTCTCTCTCCTCCTTTTTTCCTCCTGTCTCTTCTCTTTTGTTCTTTATCCCCTTCCTCTTATTTCCCATCTCTTTTTTCTCTTTTCTCTCTCTTCTCTCCTTTCTTTACACCACAGTTAAAACCATCCCCATGGTTGCACTGGGCAAAATGTTAAAAATTGGTTTAATGTTGTTCTTTGGAACCCTTGTCTATGGACATCTACTTTCATATATATTTAGCACATTAGGGATTGCTCTGGTGGACCATAAACACTCCCTGACAAGTACCAGTTATTATATTTATGTGATATACCTGTGGGCTTTTAATCAAGTACATAATCTGTAACAGGAAGCGGATATAATGTTACATTATTTATGAAAGGCTTGGTGCAGATAGAAAAATATCGACTGTACATTTTACAAGTACATCATTAAGCACACAGCATGAGTAATAATTCACTTTTCTGGTGCATCAGGAAAAATCATTTTGACCATTATTCCAAATGATGCTAAATATGGAGACACGCATTTAAACAATGGCTTCAGTCTTATACATATGCTGTGGTAATTGATAAACAAATTGATCTGGTATTATTTTATTGATAAGCTGGGTACTATGGCAACTGCCCATCTTGTTTAAAACTTATGTACTGCACGTCATGTCTGAGTGATTGTGCCAGAGGCCTTTTTACATTTGGCGCTGCCTTAGGCCTAGCAGCTGCCATCCGCACCATGGATGGATAGGAAATTATGTCGAAATTCAGCGCTCTGTGACCTAAAGCCTCAGCACAGCCTCCATAGTGCAAATAGGCCAGTTGGGGAGGTCAGAGATCTCCCTTGTAACCCCCTGAGCAGCAGTACACTGGGGACTAATTGTGCCTGCTGCACCCCTGGACCTGCTGTCCTAGAAATAGGCCTAGTCGGGCTAGGCCAGAATACATGTCCGGATAGCTCTTTAATAAATATAGTAACACTATTACATCTCACCACCAAGATGCAAAGGTCTAATGCACGCTGCTAAGCAGGCTAACAGGCTGTCAAACTAAAGACTCTATTCAGAGTCTTCCACATAGAAACACTCTGCATAGTAAGGGAATATAAAGCAATAATCATGTTTGTTTGTTTTTATTTTTTTTTTGTAGGAACATTTCCTTCAAATTGCCATGGAAACCGATGGTCTATGTTTGATAAGATCATCATTTTTTTGTAATAAAAACAGTTTATAGCTCCTTAAAACACCAACTTAATGCATCTTATCTTCCAGAAGTACATTATTATCCTACATTATGCGGCTAGAAAGAGCTCATATATAACCTACTTTTTGTAGATGCCTAGAAACCAGAACAGGCGAACAAGGAATTAACCAGCAAAAACACGAAATCACACAGAAACAAATAGTGCCAAGTGTAGCAAGGTTTAAAAATGTATATTATCAGGCCACTTAATGAGTTAAAACCGTACTTGCGTTTGGACTGTAGGGCAGAGTAACTAATTATAATGCCCTGGACATGTGTTTATGTAGAAGAAGCTCTGTCTGTCAGGAAACAGACGTTACGCAGGCTCTGTGCATATAAACCAACTAAATTATATGGTACACCATTCTTGGTGCGCGATTTGATATGCTTGGCAATGTCTACAGATTTCCCTTCAATTGTTTCCTCGGATTTCAGTTTACGACTATTCGTAAGACTGATTATTTATCTTCTAGTAGCATTTGTCTCTTTTAATACCCGAAAACCACAGCCGGTTTTATGTGGTAAACTGGAAGGGTTTCATATAAAGTGACACCGAGATAGAATTTGATGGCAGATAAGAACCATTTGGCCCATCCAGTCTACCTGTTTTCCTTACTGTAAAGACTCAGACTGTAATCAGTCCTTGGTCTTGCCTTAAAGCCAGGATATTTTCCTAATCTAATTTAATGCATGATTTAATTTCCTTACTAATGTATTTGCTTAATTATAAGACAACCCCCCAAAATGTCAATATTAATTTAGGAAAAGAAGAAAAAGCCTAAATATAAGACTACCCTATAGGAAAAAAGTTTTACTAGTAAATATTAACTCACATGTAAACTATTTTTTCATCATAGAAGCTCCGGCGGAAGTGCCGGGCAGCAGCAGAGGTTGTGCGCAGTGGTCCACTGGCTGCCAGGAAGGAGGATCCAGGTCCCTGGATCTGGATGATAGTCTTATAGTCAGACCACCATTTGAGGTTGGATTATAAAACAACCTTGAATATTAACATTTGCTTTTTTCAAGTCTCCTGGGGGTTGTTCCAATTATTTACCACCCTCTTAGTAAAACAAAGCTTCCGTACATTACATCTAAGCCTCTGACCATCTACTTTTAGATTGGCTTCCTTTTCTAACATTTGTCCTCCTTTGAAATAAATGTCCCTCCTATATTTCTTTATGTTTCCGATTCTGGCTTGTTCAATCATTTGTAATCAAACAGGTCTTCGTAATAATCTTCCTGACATTACAATTTGATTGAAATATATCTTATATTTGCATACTCATCGGAATGTCTCCAAAAATGTTCTTTCTAATGTTTTCAAATTGCTTTTTGCCTTTTACCCAGCAACTCAACCTGTACGCTATGCTGATTTTCCAAATGTAGCTATTGTAATTGCTGCAGTGACATTTTGTGGATATTTCCTGCAGAGTTGAGGTTAAAATATTTTGCACTATATTGACAGGTTACAGAAGTGGGTGGTGATTCCCAAACAAAAATATTAAAATTCATTCATTTTTAATAGTGACATTGATTAAGTCTTATTTAATTCATTCTTGTGCAATGTTAATACATTTTGGAACTTATTATAGACACGTGCACATGGCCAAAAACAAATTATTGGACAATTAATTTTGGATCCTGCCGTTTTGAATTGGACAAAATTCAGAAACTTTTTTTCCCAGAAACAAAATTTTTTGTTTTTCTCACTAACTTACACTAACTCTCACTCACTCTCTCCTACCTTCTCTGACAATCAGGAGGAATGGGGGTGGAGGTTGTCCCCGTGGTGTGTTTGATGTGGTGTGGCTTCTGTTGTGGAAGTACTCAGGAGAGCCCTGAAGAGGAGAGAAGAATGTAGGTTGGGGAGCGGCACCTTCTCCTTAATGTGACTTTTTTCACCCAGGTTAAAGAATGCATATCAGATCACTTTACCAAGTACTTTAATGTGCATTCTTCATTGGCGGGGCTGTATAGGAAACTCAAATATAGAAACATTTCAGCCCAGCATAAAGTACATCCTTTTTCTTTTTATAAGCCCTTGGCCCATGGCTTATCTAGTCGTCCTAACCTGTGGGTTGCAGAATAAATTGGGACCCTCTATACTCTCTATACCCTCTATACACAAGCACAGTCCTTAAGGTAGTACAATTATCTGAGTAATAAAAAAAAACAAACATCAGATTCCATGTCATTCCACGTCAAGCAAGAAAATTCTAAACAAAAGTAAATTTCTTAAAAAATCTTGAAAATAAAGGCCTCATCTGCCCTAAATAATTTACCAACAAAAATACAAAACAGTAGAGTTTATTAGATATCATTTTTTTTGTATATTTAGTTTAATATGACACTTTTGAGGTTTACTCAGTCAAGGTACTTCACGAAATACGTTTACTGTCCCTTTTACTAGAAGTTGTAAAACCCCTTAAAGCTGTTAAGGATAAAAGCTGCGTTTAATCCAACAGCACAAAACCCTACACATCCATGGATATATTTGTAGGTCATATTGCTCTGCGGTAACACAGATGGTGTAACTTACTGAGCCCGGGGTGAAAGGTTCTTGAGATCTTAATATTTAGCAGAAAAAACGGGAAACACACTCATCTGGCTGCTGCCACTTTGTTATCTGTTAAATGGAATTGAACATATTTATTAGTTTTAGTGTTCAGACTGCAGCACTAACAGGTTAAAGATCACCAGCTTGCCAATACACAAGAAGATTAATTTGAAAAAATAAAGCCATTTCCATGGACACAAAAGTACAAAAGCTGATCCCTAGCTTTTCTGCCTTAACCATTCGATCACTTTATGCAGACAGTTATAGACAATTCGCAAAAAGGAGACCTGAAGCAAGATCAGGAGATGGGACAAGCGTTTGCATAAAAGCATGTAAGACAGTCGGTGACAGTAACAATGTTAGATTCAGGTGAGATTGAGGCTCGTCTAACATACTGCCATGTGTCAGTGGTGTAGTGTGGAAAATTTACCGGGGTGAGGTGGATTGGAGATGATGGTCCCTAGAGTTGATAATGTTTTTTCCCCTTTTTATGTAAGAATCGATTTATTTATATTAGGGCTTTTCTGTCAAACATTCATGGCAATCCATGGCGTCACGGAAAAGAGACCGGGGATCTCAGGATCAGAGTGAACCCGCTCTGATGTGCTCTAGGTCTACAAACGCATTATGCGACACTCAGCTTTTTAAAATAGGCTCCTCCAACTACTACTATCAAGGGAGGATTTTTTTGAGATAACATTTTAGTAACTTTAAGGTGTTAGACAAAAAAAAACCTCATCCTTTCATTTAATATGACCAATGGAGCTTTCACATGTGAGAAAAGAGTGTAGTACCTGATAGTTTGGTGCCAGAAGCACCAACAATCAACCATTTGCGGCTTCTTGACAAATAAGCATCTTCCCTCGCTGTCCTTCAACTGGTCAATAAGGGAGAAGCCCAAGGAGGAGGCCAACAATATGATACCCCCTTTGTCTTGGACTGGCGTGAGTTGCTAAAAAGCGTATTGGGTTCTTTTGATTAGCAAGCTGAAGGAAGGCCCGTCTCTAAAGAGCGAGATGTTACATTAAATTTATATAGCACCACCAGCGTCAGTATCACTGTTACAACAGAGTCAGTAAGAATTTGAAATCACACACAATGACAAACTGGAACAAAGAAGAGGACCCTGCTCTCGCTAGCTTTATCCCTCCAAACCCCTTCACCGAAAGTCAGCAACGTCTCACATAGGAATGGCATACGTGTTAAACAGTCTTGCCACCTGAAAATGAACATGGCAAAAATAATGTCCAAAATGATTTTGCGTGCCATGCACAAGTCTATTATACATTAGACGGGCCGGCAAGGTCCTGGCTGTAGAATGCAAAATGCACAGTGAAATCTCGTTTTTTGAATAAGCCTGAAAGGGTGATTGTTTTGGAGGGCTTACTACATTGGCACATACGGTGTTACAGGCAGACACAATGTTGATGGAGGAAGCCGTGTGAATATAACAAGCTATGATCCAGTAAATAACATGACTACATCAGTTAACAATGTGGAGCAGATTTATACAGGATGTGCTATTGTGTTTGTGGATTTATTTTGGGCATGAATGTGCATTGTTAACAGTTATACAAAATGTATACAAAATGTGTGCTGCAAGGATGCATGAAAATCAGCGCTGCCCTGTGTGACTCTACTTCTATAGGAATCTGTGGTTATAGGGTCTCTGTACCCCTTTTATGTGAAATATTTTGCTAAGCCGTACCAACCCACTGCTGTCACCGCATTTCCCCAGAAAAGTAAAATTAAGCATGCAGGTAAAACATTGACAGAATGGACGGTATGTTCCTATTCGGTGACCAGATAGCTTGCTTAACCTAGCTGCAGGACATTCTAGGCACATTTCTTGTTTTTTCCATCTGTTGTCTGGTTTTATATACACCAGGCATGGATCACGTTTTTCTGTACAACGAAAGCTGTATGTTGCCATAAAGACTGCAAATTATAACCTTATTTTTGGCAATATGCAGCTTTATGCCAGGAGTATCTGATCTGATGTCATCGGAGGTTTGTGGTCCAGCTGGAGAAGGAACGAGGAAGCAAAAACACCCATGGAAGTTTCACCTAACACTAGATAGCTCCACACAACATTAGTTACCCTACTGATCACATAGCTATACCACAAAGAATGATTTCCTTAAAGCATACTTTTAATGTGGGACCCTTACAAAAATACACCCTACACGGCAGCCATGACTTTAAAGACTGAATGATATATTTTCCATGTGTCCAAAGTCAGGGTCTTAACGTGGTCACCTTCGACTAGGTAAAATCCTCTCATCAAATTCCTGTACATGTAGCAAGTGTCGGTGTGGGGATGAAAAAAATGTTTAATTCAATAAAAACATTTTTTGTATAGCTGCTTTATCTCTATACAATTAAAAACATTAGTGTAACTGTTATAAAATATATTAAACAAGCATTACATTAACCATAACAGTGACAATATGAAGATAATATGCTGAGGACTAACTGAAATGTCTTCTTTAATTAGTCATTACCCTACAAATAACATTTAATGTGACATTAGGATTAGCAGAAATTCTATCGATTTTAATAGAGAAATCCTTAATAATTTATGCAATAAGCTGCTAAACCATCTGTATTGTCAAGGATGCCAACGTAAATCATGGGGTCCAGTACAGGCTTACTGCCTGGGCCCAATGCCCCTCCTGTCAACCTGCCTTATGTCCATCCTAATAGAATCCTAATCCTAATAACACCATACACTAGCATACCCTTATATACTCTAACACCGCACAGTAACAGATACACACATGTTAATAGGGCTGCAACTAATGATTATTTTCACAATCGATTAGTTGGCCCATTACTTTTTCAATTAGTTATGCACATTTGAGCCCAGGCTTGCCACACTGCCCTCCCCACATATGCCTTATATACCCCATTATGCCTTATACCCTCTGATATGACTCCGTCCTCCCCAGGTAGGCCGTATACCCCCCCCCGATATGCCATAGTGCACGCATAGATTTGCAGACTCGTTCACAGACACAATACTTTTATAAATAAACACAGGGTTAATCTTCACTGCCCCAGG
>VKOC01015996.1:0-13723 GCA_009364415.1 Spea multiplicata
CGGTAGCTTGTCTGTTGGATTTGACAATACAGGCCAGCCTTTGACCCTTATGTGCTTCAATGAGCCTTCGCCGCCGGTGACCCTGTTGCTGGTTCACCGCTTTAGAACCCTACATACCAGGAACACACCACAAGAGCTGTAGTGGCTGATCACCGTTTACAGTTGTGCTCAAAAGTTTGCATACCCAGGCAGAAATTGTGAAATCTTGGCATTTGTTTTGCAAAAAAAACAATTAGGAGGCTAGTGATCATATAAAGCCATTTTTAAATCATAATGATAACCAGTAGTGTACCTAGCGGGGGGGTCGGTCCATCCCGGGGGTTAGAGGACCAGGCTTAGTTGGGGAGATCAAGAATCTCCCTCTAACCAGCTTAAAGTCAATCTAGGGAGCAGGAGGTCTGTAAATGCAGACCTCCGATACTGCTCCCTTGCGATGCATCTGGCAACTGATGCTGTTCATCGGGATTTGCTGTCATATCCCAGCGCACAACACTGAAGCCACGCCAACTGCCTTCTGCGCTCACTGCACCGGAAGGACAGAGATGAAGAAGAGCCAAGAGGAAGAACGAAGTGGAGGAAACGTGACAGTGACAGAGAAAAGGTATACTATGCCAGACATTACATGGATAGGAGTATATGAATGAGTGAATGAATGTTTGAGAAAAAATGTTTGTGAATGAGTGTGTGATAGCATGAATGTGTAAGTCAGCCAGTACATGCTGGAATCTAGGTATGCCTGAGCATGATAGGATTGTGATTGCTGTTAACAATCATATATATGTATATTAATATTATTTAATTTTTTTTGTCCAATTTTGGTTATTTTACTTTTTTAAAGGTGGGAGGGTCATCATATTCCGTTTTGGCCAAGTGAATGCTGAATTATCCGTTTCGGTCCAGAATTTGCATTTAAGTGCAACCCTACTATATACTAAGCCAGACACTGAAGTGGTAGGCCTACACCACATCGTTTGGCTTTGTATATAGTGATAGGGGTTATGCTGCATTATTGTCAATGTCTGGCTCAATGTATAGTGATATGACTGCCTCAGCATATAATAACAGTTATGCTGTACCACCGTCAATGTCTGCCTCAGTATATGATGATAGGTGTTATGCTGTACCACTGTTAGTGTGTGCCTCAGTATATAATGATAGCGGTTATCCTGTACCCCCGTCAAAGTTTAAAGAAAAGAACTGTTCTTTCTCTTTGAAGTCAGTACTGTTCAATCACTTAAGTGGAAAATTCAGGGAATCTCTTTATAACAAGCCAATGTCAGGTAGACCAAAAAAGATTTTAGCCACAAATACTAGAAAAATTGTTCACGATAGAAAGAAAACTCCGTAGGTAACCTCAGGAGAAATACAGGCTGCTCTGTAAAAAAAAACAAAAAAAGCTTTTTTGACAAATGAGCTGCATGGTCGAGTTGCCAGAAAGAAGACTTTACTGCGCCAATGCCACAAAAAGCCCAGTTGCAATATGCCAACACCTTGACATGCCTCCTAGCTTCTGACACACTGTAATTTGGAGTGATGAGAACAAAATAGAGCGTTATGGTCACAAGCGCTATGTTTTGAGAGGGGTCAACAAGGCCTATAGCGAAAAGAATACCATCCCCGCTCTAAAGCATGGTGGTGGCTTACAGTCAGTCTCCTGACCGTAATATCATCGAGCCACTCTGGGGAGATCTCAAACGTGTGGTTCATGCAAGACCACCAAAGACTTTGCATGACCTGAAGGCATTTTGCCATAACAGATGGGCAGCTGTACCACCTGCAAGAATTTAACAACTATTACAAAAGACTACACACTGTCATTGATTCTAAAGGGGGCAATACACAGTATTAAGAACTAAGGGTATGCATACTTTTAAACAGAGGCCATTTCATTTTTTTCTTTGTTACCATGTTTTGTTTTATTATTGTACCATTCTGTGATAACCTACAGTTGAATATGAATCCCATAAGAAATAAATGTGTACATATACTACCAATTCTCCAAGGGTGTGCAAACTTTTGATCACAACTGTGTGTGTGTGTGTGTATATATATTGTATAACTATAATATATAAGTATATATATCTTATATATATAATCAAATATGCAAGTGGGCATACAGAGTGCTACCAATTCAACAAACTTTTCTTAAAACTACAGAAATCTGAGATGTTTTGATAATAAGGCTCCTTCAGGGCACACATAAACCTACAAAAAAGAGTAATAGTAAGAAGATAGAAGAGTCTAAAAGAATATATGAATAATATTCTGTGTATAAACATGTGCATATATTTAAGAAATAAAATACAGCTGTACAGGGGCGTAACTAGAAGCCTCAGGGCCTGGTCCGAGAATCTGTTAAGGGCCCCCCCAACCCAATCTACCCCCATCTCACACCATCCCCCCTTCTCACTAGCTACCCCCTCCCTACCCCCCTTTGTAGGTCACTTACCGGGCAGTCCTGTGGTGGGGGCACAAGGCCTCTGTCTCGGGGCTCTGCCGCGGTGCGCACGGCTTCACTGCTGAGCGATGGCATATGACATCATATGCTGGCGCTCAGTGTGAAGCGCCAGCACCCGAGAAAGACGCCTCACGCTCCCACCGCTGCAGTCGTGGCAGCAGCAGCGGGGAGCCGAGGAGACAGAAGGGCGCCGAGTGGTTGCTGAAAGCGACCGCTCGGCACCCCTTGGGCTCCCCTAGCTGGCAGAACTCCAGGGCCCGGTCACAGTCGCGACCCCTGCAACCCCGGTAGTTCCGCCACTGCAGCTTAACATAATACTTTGGGATGTGACATCACCAAGGTTTTGACGAAAGATAAAACATATAGTGTCTGACATTTTTTAAACATCATATGATATTGTATGCTTGTATTACTTGTGTACAAGAAATTGAGAGAGAACAAAATTACAGCTAAACACGAGCACCACAAACGTTTTAAAACAGCCTTGTGATGAAAAAAACAGGCGAGAGGTTAATGCCCTTAGGACATATTATTACATTTTATAGAAAATGGTTTAGTCAACCACTAATATATTGTTTTTGCACAAGAGTTCCAAGATGGGCTATTCAGACCCTCCTGTGACCTCTTATGGTTTTCCCTACAGGCAATGCATTCTGCGATCAGATGCAGCAGGGATAAAGTGTGTGTGTGTGTGTGTGTGTATGTATATTTGTGTTTTTTTTAGTATCTGGTTCCAGGAGAGATCCCTGAGGTTTTTAAATACCCCCAAAGGGATCTCCATTGTAACAAAATTATTACAGAAAATAAAAATAGGTGCCGAAATACCTTCTACTTCTAAAAATGGTGTATGTATGGGGTAATTAAAGTTTGGTGTAATAAAAAGGAACTTAGCAAAGGAATTCTAGAGGTATTATAATGTGAACATTATTATGCAAGGTATTATAATGTGAATATTGATAGCGATACAACATATAATGGCCCGCCCACCGTGACAACACAGCATGCGTGTCATACATTTCTATACCCTATTACATGTCTCTCGTCACATTAACGTGCTGGTATATGCGAACAATTAGCCTGGGAATTCATATAACACGCGTGCGGGGAGCCAGCGGGCGAATCCACGTATCGTTATAGGGCGGTTGGCGTCGTTGGTTAAAGTCATGTGGTGCACGGGGGTTTGAAGTTAACAGCACCTTACTGTAAACGGTGTAGGGATCAGGTGCCCTTACAGCCACTTCCTGTCAGCTCCGTGGCTTGGAGGTAAACGGAAGTTTTTTTTGTTTTAATTGTATAATCAAAAACCTAGGTATACTAGGGGAAGACCGCTTATTTCTCTGTTATAGTTTATAGTTATATATATATAGTACATAGCTACCGACGAATGCACAATGATTGGCCCTGTCTCAGTGGCTGGATTGTTGCACGCATTTACTATCGCGACTATATTGCGATTTATACCATATCAGCTGAGTAGATTTAAGTAGAAGCAAATAAATAGGGAGCAGGACGTGTTTCTGGGGGGAAAAAGCGTTGAGAATATAACGCATTACTTTCAGTTCTGTTTTATTATTATTTTTAATATTTATTATTACAGATGTAATTGAACAACTTATGTTTGCTTCTGTGATCCACAACCCTATGAACTAAGTAACAGAATCACTTAGCCAGGGGGCTCGCTGTTGGAATGTGCAGGCCATTAGGCAAGGTTTTCTGTGCATATGCCAGCATTTTAAAGGGACACTTCAATATGTGAGCTGAGAGATCGCTTTACGTTTTTACACATACTTCCCTGTGGCCGGATCCAGCACTGGCTTGGCGAGTGTCCCTCCCTCCTATTGCTCATGCGCTGAAAGTGCTTTGATTGATTTCAATGAGAGCGCTTTTCTGTCACTGATTGGCTGCTTTGGACCACTGTGGTGGCAAAGTGCTTTATGTACGGTCCAAAATTCTTCAAACAGAGCTGGTCCAAGTTGCATAGGCAGGAAAGTGATGTTAACTGACCCCACGGTAATAGAGTGGCTGTTTGCACTGTGTGCGATGGGCTGTAAAATTAAAAAAGCTCCAGATGTAATTCTAAGGAATTGTGATGGTGTGATGAGTGAGGGTGTTTTATTATGTGTGTGTGTAAATGCATATGTTTTAGTGGGAGGGGTACACAAGGGACTGGAGGTGACACTCAACTTTACTTACCCACTGAGCCAGAAGGTGCCAGCCCCTCACTGCTCATGGACTTGTAGCTAGGTTCCTCACAGGATCCGGCAATGCCACTAACTAGTAGCCTGCTGACTCAATTCTCCGTTTATTGAAAACATGACAAAAAAGAACATCCAAGTGCATCATATGTAGCCTGCTGTACCCATGAAGGAGGCCTGGTGGTATCAGAGTGCGGTACAAGGATAATAGGTTTCCCTTTGGGTTTTTTTGGACCCCAAAGATCTCTTATGTAGAGGGTACCCCTGCTCATATCATGATGATACGCCCGCTAGCTCTACATCTGTGGCCAAAAAACAAATAGCTCAATATATTTGTAGACCGCAGAGTCCATGGTATACTTTTTGTTTAACTTCTGCTGTAATTAACTAATCACAGTAGCTGACCATCTGAGCCCCAGCAGAGTCTGTACTGATAGAACCTTCTTGCAGTGGATGATCTCAAATGATGGATGCCTCAAACTTAACATTAATGTTCTGTCTGGGGAAGTGAGGATGCTGCTGATTGGTATGTGACCAATCTGCGTTGGTCAAAGCAATACAAAATCCAGTCTAACTATAGTGGTGGTTTTGTTTAAATGAATAGAAAAGACAGTATACTGTCAGCTGATATATTGTATACATGCAAGAACAATGTCTGGGCCAAGAGGAATCCCCTGTGCTTTTGCCTCCTCTCCAGCCCCTCAGTTCCTAAGCTTACAGGAGATGAGTTCAGCATGCGCTCTTACCACCAGCTAGTTACAGTAGTAACTTGCCAGGAGTTACATGGGGTCTAACAAGAACCTGTCGCACTTGCACATAAAGCACTCCTATAGGATTTAGTGTGGAAAAAAAATAAGTCCAAACATTAGAGGCTACCAGTTGGCTCATGAGCCATCAGGTAGCCATCTTACTCCGTCCTAAAAAAGTCTTTCAGTTGAGGGGTAGATGCGAAAGCTGCAGATCGGTCAAAGACTCATCATTAACTTCTCTAAGCAAAGCATATGGGCACTGATGGGCATTTTAGGATTACAATACCCACCAGTCATGACATCGAGACAGTTGAGAGTAGTGGTCTTAAAAAAGACAAACTACATTTTATATATTACTATATTTTGAATTACTGGCAGAATGATGGGATAATCCCTTTTTATGTGTGCAAGACTTTGTTATATTATTTATTGTCACCTGCATGGGCTAGTGTGCAATTTGCTTACAGGTTTGAAATCATTTATTGAGGGTCAGATTTTTTTTCTTAAATTTTCATTGTTTGGTTTAGAATTGATGAGGGGTTAAGTTTGTGTTTTTTACCTTTATACCATGTGAGGGAATGCACAGTTTGCCCTAAACAAGGTGGCCTGGGAATGGAAATCAGCCCTGAAATCCACTTGCTATCAATCAGATGTGTGCAGCTGCGTAGTAAAGGATTATATCTGCTACAGGACTGAGTAGATGGTGAGAGCGCGGTCCTACGGGTTGTGTCAATGGCTGTTGTATAAATTGTCACAATTTATTATTCATATCTGAAAGTAAGTATGCATTAAAAAAATATTTTTTCAGAAAGTTTATGCGCTTACGTATCACATATAGAAGCAGTGACGCGGTGCAGATACGCCAGTATGTGTTGCCTGTACTGGAACTTTCTGTCTGTGTCCCAGAGGGCGTTAATAAAGTTTTTCAAATAAAAAAACAAGAACGAAGCTCCGGCTAGATAGCCGCTGCTGATTCGTATGTGAGTACGTGACAAATGTTACACTGTTTAAGGGACAGAAAAAAATAACTATATGCTGTTGTTACCTATGTTTAATCGGATTATATTTGGTGAAGTCTGACCAGCTCTCCTAGGTCCGTATATGGCGAGGAGCTGGAAAGGAATCTGCCGGGATGAAAATCTAGACTGTGGGAGAAGACAGAGGGTGGAGGATTTGCCTGCTGTTTACGACACTGTGTGCGCTGCTGTGTTTCAGGCAGAAGCTGGGAGAAGTGGCAGGAGCAGATATGGCGCGTCTAGTAGCAGTTTGCAGAGACGGGGAGGAAGAATTTCCTTTCGACATGAGGCAGATACCTCTGTACATCGACGATACTCTGACGGTGAGTGCCCGCTGCTCCGTGCAAAGTTGTGTTATGTCCAAAACGTATGAGGAAAGAGGAGGGGACGTCAGATCAGCACAGAGGCTTCCCGATCAGAGGGCAGGTTGGAAATGCAAGGCCTTCGCCTCGGTCTTGCAACCAGGCCCGTAGCAGCTCTGCTCGACGGATAAAAATTACACGGCGAGGAGGGTTAAAGGAAGGAGAGTGTACTGTGCCCAAAATGTCAACAAGGTGCTGGTAGGGTAACCATAGACAGATATACGTCTGTTAATTTACTTCACAGCAAGTGCGTATGGATTTTTTTCACATGCATTTCCGTTTTAACATATTTTATGTTTACATATTTAATCTGAATTTACTTGTATTGTTACACATTCACATGCCATGTAACCTTTTATGCACTGAAAGTAAATCACTGGAGGCAGGTATGAGTTTAATGTCAAAGTGAAGGGGGAAGTCCATGGGATATATATTTATTTATCCTTGAGCATAAAATATAGTGCTGTATACAGTTATGTAGGGTGGCATTGATGAAAACCTGACTTTATCTCATATGTTCCAAATAACCCTCTTTTTTTCTGCTGGCTGCCATTGTTGTCGGTGTTAATTTTTACTCAATTTCTAGACGGGTCAAATATGCTTGTTTTATGCATTATATTTGACCCACCTAGATATTAAGTGAAGAGTTTTTGAAGGTACCATTTTCTCTTCAGTAACATTAAGTAACAATATTTTGTGGGAATTTCACCTTTCCCAAGATTGAAATTGCAAAATGATAGTTGCACTTGCTGCCAAAGCAGAATGGCAAAATGAAACTGACTAGACCACCTCCAAATAAATATACCAGTGGTCACATCCTGTACGTTTGAATTGCATGGTAGTTGTTGTCCCAGTTATGTAAATAACATTTACACTTATGGGTATAAACAATCGCGGTTGGCCATGCTTCGTATACAGGGTCCATTGACAGTGCGTGAAATAACAGTGCTGTATGGATTGATAGTGAATGTTTGTGTACTGCAGCTTATTATTTTTATGTAGCCCCATCATATTCTGCAGTAGGTAAACATGAGTAGTAAATAACATGACCCCACAGTGCTACTGAATTTGATGGCGCTATATAAAACAATAAATAATAATAATTCGACTGAAAGAAACAAGCTTACACTCTAGACTCACTCCTGTCAAATCTCTCTTTACTGAATAAACCACCAAAGGAATACATAGTTGTTGTTGTTATCTGTGGTTGCACAGTGCCTGTCAAATCCTGCAATGCGTTGTGTTATAGATGATACTGTTGGTGACTTTTCTATGTAATGCTGATATGTATACATGTACATAGACGCTTTCAGGTGAGTTGAATGTTTCATATCGGCAATTTCATTCTATATTACTAAGCCTGACATTAGGGAGGTTGTCTGACTGTTAGTTGTGCATAGTTAATTTAAAGTCATTCTTGCGGGAAATGTTCATTGATGTTTGCCTTTCTTCAGCTTCACGGGAAAAATCCCTGTAAAATGAATACACATCTACGGTACTACTTAAAACTGTTGTGCCAATCGATCATTTGATAGCTCCACCTGATTCCTTTGGTGTGGATGTGTTCTATAAGTGAATTGCCATACAGAAGTAATATCCAAGTGTATCAAATACTCCAATTCTTAACTACCATAAATAAAAATATTGGTAAACCATTAAAATATTTACTCTCAGATAGCCTGTTCATATTTTAGCTCGCTTACTTCTGCGTCATGAAAAGCCATCATTGGTCAGCCTCTCAAGATGACTTTACAGTCTTCCTACATCAATTATGCTTTATGTAGGGAAAGCTTAGTCTTTGCTAACCTTGCCTGGTTGCCCATTCACATTGCCACAGTGAAGTCAGTTAGTTGTCATGTTTCATTCATTCCCTTTGGCAAAATTTGCCCCCCCCCCCAAAAAAAAAAAAACGGCCTAAAATAATTGTCTGCGTGGGCTGGGCTGCTTAACCGCGTGTTGGTCGTACAGTGTGTGAGCAGCCTTTTGGCCAGGAAAAGCAGGAACCCAGCAGAGTCATGTGAATGCACATCACGTGACTGCTCCAATCCTTCTGCCCCCTGGGTGCGTGGCCAGAGAAGTTTTAGAGGAAGCAGCAGGGCCTCTGCAGTAGTCTGCGAATTTGAGATGTTCAGGTAAGGGGGTGGGGGAAGGGTGCATGAGCAAGTATGTGTGATTAAGGGAATGAATGTATCTGTAAGTGTGTGTGTGGTGGTGGTGGTGGCATGGCATAGGGAGCCTGTAATCACACTCCTATCATGCCCAGGTTCAGGCATGTGCTGGCTGACTGGGCATGATAGATGTGATTGCTGTTTTTTTTGGTGTTACTTACTTTTATTAAAAATGGTTAACACACCAAAATTGGACAAAAAAAATGCAATAAAAAATATTTATATAATTAACAGCAATCATGCCTAACATGCCCAGGCATACCTAGATTCCAGCATGTAAGTAATATTGTTATTGAAATCACACTCCTATCATGCCCAGGTTCTAGCATGTACTGATTGCCTGGGCATGATATCAGTGTTATTGCTGTTAACAATCATATATATTAATATTCTTGTTGCATTTTTTTTGTCGCCATTTTGGTGAGTTTTAATTAAAAGTGATTTATTTTATTTTTTGGGGGGGGGGGCATTTTTCGGTTTCAGCCAAGTGAATCCTGAATTTTCGGTCCAGAATTTTCATTTCGCTGCATCCGTCGTTTTCAAAAATGCTTGATTCAATATGAATTTACTTTTTCTCTTGTAAGAGATATCCGTCAGCGAGGAACTAGTGGTTTGCCGACACTTTCAATATAACAGTAGGTCGTTTTAGAGCTCTTGGAAGGCAAGTCAGATAGTGTATATGGAATAAGTACCATTTGCCTAGTTACAGTTCTATATAGACTATGCTTTACCACATAAACTGGTATGAGAAAGCTGCAGAACCTGTTTGAGAAAACTTTTTTTTTTTTAGTAGAAAGTCTACAGGTGAGGCCTAAAACCAGTCCTGGATAACTCTGACCAATCAATACAGCTTGTCACTTGCTTTTTTGTTGCTTTAAGAGTTTTAGTTTATAGTGAAATAACCCCTGCTGGTTGTGTGTGTGTATATGTGTGTGTATATATATATATATAATGTTACATTCATTACAACATAACAAACATCTGGTAAGAACAGTTAAAAACAGTGGCGAACATTCTCAACATAGTGTATATCTTCACATGCAGATGCTACTTTTAAAGTAGTATAATGTGAAGCAATCTGCGTAAGCATTCCACTATGGAGTTTGCACCGGAATTGGTTTGTTTTTCATGGTTCCTTCCTTGTCATATTTGCGGTAAATTGTAAGGGAGCAGACATATTTTTTATTATTATTATTATTGTTCTATTGCTAATATAGTTTAAAACTATAAAGCACTCTTTGCATAGGGGAATATCACCCAGTTAAAGGAAGTTTGTTGGACTTAAATGAAACAAAACCATATTTTCTCTGCTAATCTGTTACTGTGGACAGCACTCATCGAGATATTTCATCTTTAAGAACAGCTTTTTAAAAAAATACCTGGACAAAAAATCTATATTAATCGTTTTTTGTTTTGTTACCTCTTTAGAGAGGAACATCCAAATGTTTTTTATTACTAGTATCAGATTAAAATATATTTTCTAAAGTATTCAGGTTTTTGCCCGGCGAGCACACAGACTCCTGTAGCAAACAATGGAATGAGTCTTTATTAATCACCAAGCCGTATACTCAGACTAATGTAAGTGTGTGGAGTTAGTTAGCATTGCCACAAGTAAGTATCCCATAACCAACAACGCCAACTTCCTGGTCTGTTCATAAAGCAACTTAATTTGAACAAATTGCGGTAAAGGCAGGTTTTTGTTCATGCTAACCTACGTTGCTGTATAAAGCACTCTATAAAGCACTGTGTTTTATGCCCAGGTAGAATATATTAATATTAATATATTAGATAATTATATTATATATTAGATAGATTCTTATTTACGGCAGTATAGCTCTTATGCGTGTTTAATTTTTTTTCTTTCTCTTTTAAATTTGTTTAGATGGTGATGGAATTTTCAGATAACATGTTAAGCCTTGACAAACAGCAAATAGACACATTACAACTCAAGCAATTTATTCAGGTAAGACTTCAAACTGTTTATAGTGGATGAGTGTATGCATTACGTATGTCACGTGCAAGGAGGTGGTCTCTATGTTTACAAAAAACACTGAGTGCAACAGAAAGAAATACAAGGTGGTGGTCTTTTTTAGCCTTTCACAAAAAGAGCATTTTAAACAAATATATTTGCGATTGTTTAACATGAATTTCCTATTTTCTGTTTATTGTACCTATGAGATATATATGACCATCACCACTATATGAAAACATAAAAACGTTGGGTATTTCTAAACTCAGGACAAATAGAATAGTAGGTGTTTTCATTAGTTTTTGCAGATGAGTACAAGATTTTTTTAAAAATGAGAGAGTCTTATTTTTTTTATAGTAAATTAGATATGATAAAAATAAAAAAAGCTAGTTTGTCCTGAAAAAACAATATATAATATGTGTAGGGGCACAAAATGAGAGAAGAAAATTACAGCAAAACCGAAACATTTTAAAAGATGTCTTGTCATTAAGGGGTTGATATAAAAACTGTCAGTGTTTGAACATCATTATAGCAAACACAATTCTTGGTTATACAGTTAGGGTCTAATACTTTTGATTGTAATTGTTTTATTTCCGTACTTGTAGCGCCACAGCATGTTGAAGGAGCAAGATCTGACGATTGCCATGATGGTGACATCACGCGAGGTTTTCAATGCTCTTTCTCAGCTGGTTCCATGTGTTGGCTGCAGACGAAGTGTGGAACGCCTTTTCACCCAGCTTGTGGAATCTGGAAACCCAGCCCTAGACCCACTTTCAGTGGGTGCTAAGGGAGTCCTCACATTGTCCCACAGTTGTATGACCGATGCAACAAAATTGTACACTCTGTTTTATGTGCGCGGGTAAGTTTCTATTCAAAATTTGTTGAGGTAACCTTTAGCATGGTACCTTATAGTTCCTTAAAAAATATTTCCTTTTTTTTCCAGGACTAAGCTGAGTAGTATGATAGATGCAATTCCAAAAAGCAAGAAGAACAAGAGGTGTCAACTACATTCTCTGGATACACACAAACCAAAGCCTTTGGGGTATGTATTGTATTAGATAAAACAATTTCCTAGAACATAAATGACAGGTTTATAAAAGTGATTTGCCATAATTCAAAATAGCTCTTAATGGGGCAGTTATGACCATTTTATATTCATTAATCAAATTGTTAGTCAGTTATAGCGAGCTTGTCTCCATGTGGCAGTGAAGTAGAACACCAAGTATCTACAGAAGCACACATGCACAGTACTTGCATTATTACCTGGGGAAGGAAGGCAGGGAGTGTGTGAAATGCTAGTTGTTCAGTAGATTAAAAGACCACTAGAGTCATATTTTCATAAACCTTTTTGTGGGGTAGACTGTCGGTTAAAGATCCACACTTAGGTTTAGGTAAGATAGTTCTTTACCTTCTGGAAAATACATGGTCCACCTTGCATTGATGTTAATTATGCATGAAAGCATAATGCACATATACATAGGTCACAGTATGACCACTGGCAGATGAAGTGAATAACACTGATATCATGGCACCTGTTAGTGGATGGGATTTATTAGGCAGCAAGTGAACATTTCGTCCTCGAAGTTGATGTGTTAGAAGCAGGAAAAACGTAAGGTGTGACTTAAAAGGGCCAAATTGTGATGGCTAGAGAACTGGGTCAGAGCGTCTCCAAAATTGCAACTCTTGTTGCAACAAAGGAAAAGCTTCTGGGCCAGCCCTGCTATGGAGCAGAGTGGGGCAATTGTCCCAGGCAGCACTTGTGAAGAGGCGGAACTTTGCCACCCCAAGCAGTAGCGTTCCTAAAGGAGGAGGGGGCTGTCCGCCCCGGTTGCCACTCAGGGGGCTGCCCGGTGGCCTAACGCGGACACGCCGCTTACTGCTGTAGTGCCCGCGCACTGTATGAGGAAACTTCCCACGCAGGTAGAGCAGGAACGTGGGTGGGAATAGAGTTTCCTCTCTGTGGGCGCCACAGCAGTAAGCCTGCGTTAGGCGGAAATTGGGCTGCATAGACCCTCCAGTGATGCTAGGCCGGCCCCGGACCAGTGAAATCTGGAAGAGAGGTAAGGGGCTGCGGGAAAATGAATGGGTGAGTGAATGAATGTTAGGGGCTGATTGAATGACTAGAGTAAGTAGTGAGTAAGTTAGTGTTCAGGGGCAGAAATGGCACAGGTAGGCTGATTAAGGGGGCAGAGGTAATAAATGTTTCTTTAAACCAATATTAATATGAAATATCTATGATTTTTGCATTTTCCGTGAAGCCTTGAGATTTTGGAGCCCCATTAGAGTAATGGTAAACACATGTACTAACCATACTTGTCCTACCGCCGAAAGAAGTCATGCTTTCAATAAGTTCAAAGATGCCACATAAGCTGTTTGAGTAAATAATAAATTGTAATTGACCTTGGCACAAAATGACAAAGTACCAAATATCAAAGAAACAGAAAAATAAGCAGTGACAGGAAAGCTGTTCAGTGGAGATCCCCCAACGTTTCGGCACAATGCCTTTCTCAAAGATGATCTAAGCTTAGCTATCAATCATCCATCCGAGCTAATAGAAAAACAGTAAGAAAATCATATATATATATCTGCAATCTACTTCTACTGAACTTTCAGCTTTCACCCTCCCTCCCAACAGTCAACAGAAATCCCAAAACCCACTTCTTCAGAGAAGCATTCCACCTTAGCTGCTAGAACTTCCCTGTCATTGATACAACCACAACACTACCTCTCAACCTTTCTCTGTGCTTTATACCCTCCCACTCTACCTCTCACCCTTTCTCTGTGCCTTATACCCCCCCCACACTAC
>VKOC01016000.1:0-16317 GCA_009364415.1 Spea multiplicata
CCCCCCTCAAAAAAAAACAAAAAAAAAAAACCTGAGAAGACACGCACACCATCAAAAACAAAACATGTCAAATGTCAAAAATGTGTGACATTATTGGCCATTGACTGAGAGGGCAGTTAAGTAGGATTGCTTATTTTGCCCCCAGGTAAAATCTCTTTGTATTTTCTTTCTAGGTAATGGATTCATCTGATGTCATAGTGCAGGTTCTGGATGCCAGAGATCCCATGGGAACTCGCTCTCCTCACATTGAGGCTTACCTCAAAAAGGAAAAGCCATGGAAGCATCTGATCTTTGTTTTGAACAAATGTGACCTGGTTCCCACATGGGCTACGGTAAGAGTGCTTTCACCTCTTCCTGCATATTTAGATGTTTGGTTCACATTACTGTCTTCATGGTGTTCTTGCTGTTAAGCCCTAAAGGATGAAGATGTTTTTATACTTGTGGATAACAGCATTTTCAATATAATTTCCCTCTTTCTCCTTTAGTGTACCCACAAATATTCTATATTTGTTTTTTCATTAGACTTTCATTTTAAATAATATTCATCTCCCTAAGCCATTTAGTATGAAAAAATATCTCTAATAAGTTGTATACAGCTAGTGCAAGTGAGAAATAAAAACACAAAATATATTCATAGAAGAGACCAGTGCAGCGTGACTAGAGATCCATTATGTGCTTCCTGCTTAGAGACTGCGATGATGTCACCAGAGGGGAAATTTTCAGAATGTGTGAAAGCACTCTAACATTAACTTAATGCGCTTGGGGCCAAAAATGTTGGCCCCAGCTAAACGCAGCAAGACCGGGCTGTTGATGGCCCAACTTGAATCCCTACCCTTTGCTAAGGTTGAAACATTAATGAAAAATAATTGTTGCACTTAATGTGTCAATCCAATCATTTTTGCAAATATAGTGGATCGGTGGGTTGACTTTTTATCTTATTATTTTTACCGTGACAGGCCTTTTTGTGCCATCAGCCAATGCCTGTTTTTTGTTATGCTAAACTAATTGGGCTGTTTAAAGAGCAAAGGATTATTTATTATTATTTTTTTTCACTTCAACACAACAATAAGCATGTATTTATGAGAGTAATAGTTCTTAGGCTGTTTTTTTAAAACTTGGAAATAGTTTTCAAAATTAAGTCCATTTGCCTTTGACATTTTTACCTCGGTGGTTTTTGGAAACCCAAAATCTGTTGCAAATGATTTTAATTTACCATTAAATTTTGTAATGTATGAATGTAAGTGGAAACTT
The DNA here is from genome assembly GCA_009364415.1 of Spea multiplicata. Taxonomy (NCBI): domain Eukaryota; kingdom Metazoa; phylum Chordata; class Amphibia; order Anura; family Pelobatidae; genus Spea; species Spea multiplicata. The sequence goes on from VKOC01016000.1 coordinate 1,252, forward strand.
GGTATAAATGATCACTGAGAAAATATTTAACTAGTTCACTATGACCGCCGCAAGCGCTTTGATTTTTATTAGATTTACGGCTCGTTTCTCACGCTACATATTAGACCACACAGTTATTGGGAACACAATTAGCAATGACCATCTTTTTGAATACATCAGCCTGCAATAAGATACAATATCACATTCTGGCTCTTTTTGGTCCATTAAGTGGTGTGGGAGACATTGTCCATATGGTGGGTATGTTTTGGTTCAATGGGAACTTTCACAAAATGGCAACTGAAACACAGGTGTGGCCAGCCATGGTTTATTTTAAAGAGTTGTGTAAAGTGTTTTAAGGACATAAAAGTGCCCTGGTGGCAGCATTTCCCATTGTTCCTTTGTTCCCTATGCATACAAAAATGAATGCAAAGTGATATACCTAGTGCCCCTATATGCATGTTCTCAGACATTGCTATTGGCATCAATTCATTTTAGTTTCCTTGTTTGCTGTACAATTGAGTTACTTTTTTGCACGCCATTAGAATACTGAATTTGATTGAGACTGCTGTATGCAGAAGGAATGCTCAAGCCCCACACATTACCGACCCTGTCCTTTGTGTAAAGCTCTATGCGAAATAGTAGGCATATTTAAACGTCTTTGTAACCAACTAGTTATCGTTGCCGTGATAATGTATATCCTGGAAGTTCATGTGTATCTCTTGTTTTTCAGAAACGATGGGTTGCGCGATTGTCTCAGGACTACCCGACACTAGCTTTTCACTCCAGCCTCACCAATCCTTTTGGAAAAGGAGCCTTCATCCAGCTATTGAGGCAATTTGGCAAGGTACTTGGTTTAACTTCCAAACATTGCTACTGAGTCCTGACTACCCAGTGTACATTTACAATAGATAGCTGAATTCAGTAGCTTAATCTTATCCATTTATACTCTCCTTTTAACCCTTCGCACCCTTCAGTGTTTTAATGAAAACTTTCAGCATAGTACAGATTATGATCTTTGTTACTAGAAAGTATCTCCTGCAAAATGGTTGGGTTTTTTTTTTGCATTTTATCTAACTACTTGATGTATTTGGAAGGATTGTTAATTTCTATTTCCTGGATCTTAACAAGGTGATGTAATAAAGTGGTCTAATGGTCCATTTATTTTTTTGTATATCAAAATCCATGTAACACCCCCCCTCCTTTTTAAATATACAAATAGTCTGCCTTAACTTAACTGGAAATGTGATACTTAAAAATATTCTCCTCTCACCCCAGTAAATGTGCCCTTTGTGTTCCCTGTGCATACATTATTTTTGGTTTGTTTAAAAAAAATAAAAATAATGGAAATCAATTACTACTTAATGGTAAAAACAACATTCCATATACAGTTAAATTCATGGCAAATTATTCTTTGGTTTCTCCTTCCTGCAGTTGCACACTGATAAGAAACAGATAAGCGTGGGATTTATTGGATACCCAAATGTGGGCAAAAGCTCTGTGATAAATACACTGCGGTCCAAGAAGGTGTGCAATGTGGCTCCAATCGCAGGTGAAACAAAGGTAATCGAAGAGAAGCAGATCACCTTTATATATGCAATTATCAGTCATCACCCAGTTCCTGTTTAACAAACTATATTGATTGTAAATTAGACACTGATTTTTTTTTCTCAACTACATGTACCTGTTGGGTGAAAGAATATTGGGATACTTCGATGAAAGAACCTTGAAATAGTGTTGTCAGTTGATCTGGTCGCATGCGACACTCTGAGCTTACTTACTGTAATGTGACACTCAGACTTCAGTATACCTGTTAAAACCAATGTTCTATAAGTATTATCTTGGGTCATGTTGCCATTTATATTAAATTTTTGTTTCCTGATAGGTTTGGCAGTACATTACTCTTATGCGAAGAATATTTCTCATAGACTGCCCAGGTGTGGTGTACCCGTCTGGTGACTCAGAAACAGATGTTGTGTTGAAAGGAGTGGTAAGTACTAAGCTAATATGTATGAATAGATGGTAACAAACTACCTTTGTTAGCTATTTATGAAACATTTTGGAGGCTCCCAGATGTATGTTTACCCCCCCCCCCCCCGAGCTTGTTATGTAACTTCCTGCTATGTCATGTATATTGTATAATTATAGCATATATATATAATAGTATATATATTAATATATACATTTCACATGTATATAGCACTTTCTAAATAACATTCCCATAAAATGTATTTCTTTTTTGTAGGTGCAAGTTGAAAAGATTAAAAACCCAGAAGATCACATTAGTGCTGTTTTAGAGAGAGCCAAACCGGAGTACATCAGTAAAACATACAGAATAGATTCCTGGGAAAATGCTGAAGACTTCCTGGAGAAACTTGCGTTCCGAACAGGAAAATTGTTAAAGGTTGGTATTAGTGTAGCATGAAAAACAAGCTCTCTTAATGTGATACCAAAGAACTTAGTGCTAAATGTATTCTCATTACGATCACTAGTGACTGTTTGGTGTGTGTCCAACAGCCCATTCGTGAATTTTACATTGCAGATCATTGGATTGCTATTGCTTGAAAGGTGAACGATGGATGTTCAAGTAAACATGGCAGTTATGCTGCCCTTTTTACTTTAGGAAAGAAACATGTGCGCCTGTTTGTAAACCATATCATAGTTATCTATTTGCATGTTAGAAAATGGCTTTCCATCAATTTATTTACCCAGTGGGATGAGTTACATTAGAAGGCTGAAAATAGTTAAGGGCTATGGTTGATAAAATACTACATGATTTTAGCGGAATTAGCCAATTTCAAGGTGTTTTGTTAGTGTTTGCATCTTATTTATTTGACAAGTAGCACCCTTTTTTCTGTATTACAATAGCATAAGTAATCCCAAATGGGGATTATTCTTTCAGCAAATTCACCTACAAAACATAAAGTGCTTTTTATTTATTTGTAACAGGGCGGAGAACCAGATCGTCAGACTGTTTCAAAGATGGTTCTCAATGACTGGCAGAGGGGAAGAATACCTTTTTTTGTGAAACCACCAAACATGGAAGGGGAGCCAGAAGTATGCTTATTTTCTCAAATACAAGAACATATTTTGTAATTCTGTTTTGCTTTTGTTACTCGTTTTCTGCATATTTTTTAACTATAGTTGGCAGCAAAAGTTTCATTGAGCCTGCAGGGTGGGGTGTTTGTCTGTGGAACTTGGTAGATAAGCGGACGGCTGGGTTTAACTGCAGAAGGTGCAGTACCCACAGTAGAAGCTGTCTAAATGTTAGCCCACATTGGACTAGTAAAAGTTTAGGTGCATTATGCTTGTCCAAGTATCTACACTTTCGGTTCGGAAAGTGAAATATCTAAACTTACATCTTTGGGTTCCTGTTAAAGCAACATTTTAAATGGTTGTTGATATAAACCCAAAATCTGCTATTTATTCTTGTACGTAAAACTGTGCTCTTTCATTTTCTTTATTAGACCCCATCTACTTCAGAGCAGTTGGCAAATGGCACAGACACCAGCTTGACCGAACAGAATTCTGATGGTAAAAATACAAGCACAGATTCTCAAGAACAGGAGAGTTCCCCCAAGAATGAAATGAAGGATCTCGTGTCGCAAGTGCGCCAAAACTTTGGAAAGATCAACGTTGCCCCAGAGTTCACAGGGGAGGATTTGGTTCCTGTTGAGATGGATGGAATGTTAGATTTCTCTGATCTAGAATCTGATGAGGAAGAAGAGGATGCTGAGGAAGAGGAAGAACAGAGTGACTCAAACGAGTTGAATGAAGAAGGCAGCACAAAATCCAAGGATTTACCAGAAGTCAAGGACAAGAACTCAAAAGTGGTGTTGAAGGAGCTGGATGATCAGATTGAAAAGTACAAAAAATTCTTGGACAAGGCCAAAGCAAAAAGATTTTCTGCACTGAGGTAAAGGCTTTAGGGCATTTATTAAACTGTCTGGCACATTGCATGTGGCCTTTGTGTGAGATACAGCTTAATACATTTAACAATACGAACAATTACAGTTTGCATGCCAGAATATAAGTATGTCTGTTTCCCCTTCTGTGTTTAAACACTAATGATGCTTAATAATCCATTTTTCAAAATGCATTATACATAGAAAATACACTCCATTGATCTGGCGCCTCCATCGCCTGTCAAACGTCTTACAGCTGTCTTTTAGAATTTGTGTACACTATATTTTCATTTACTACCACTGGGTTTTTTTTTTTAAGCTATAGGTCCTCTTCTTGGTTGTACGAGAGCCCATGTTAATTTCTCATCTTGAAGGCTGTTGAAATCCCTGCCTGAACACAGCAGCTGTAATCATTTTGATTCACCCTGGCTGAGCTACTTAAGCAAGATATCCAAACCCTCTGGCCTGTTAGCAGCCTTCAAATGTTGCTCTCTGGGATTAGCTGTATTATATGCTCTTAACATGGGAGCCCTGTACAGATTTTCTATATGTAGTGACATGTCTCGCATATGTTTTCTATTATTCTAACATAGATGTCTCCAGACGAAAATGCTTTTCATATCCGTGATTAATGTCTACTCATTCAGACATGGCTCAGTACCTTTGCTGCTGGCCACATGTTTTTGAACTTGGTCTTACTCTTTGACAGTATTTTCACACCCAGTTTCCTACTGGCCACTTGACAGCAGCGGGGCCTGGAATATCCCAGGAGAGCTGTTGGGGAAAGTTGCTACTTAACCTTCTAACATACCATAATTAATCCTTCGGTACTCCTGGTGCAGCTGTACCACTGGTTTCTGTACATGAGCTCTGGCTTGGCTATGCCATTTATTGGGGATTAGAAGACGTTTTTGTTTATTGAAACATCTCTGAAAGCTGTATAGGTTGTTCATTTCTTAAGTGATTAATTTGCCTTTTGTTTGTTTGTCTTTCTGGTTTTTGGACGAGTAACATTCTCTCTTTTAGCACTTGTTGTGCAAGAGTATAAGATTACCAGATGTGAAAGTTTGGCAAGTTTGCCAGTGGTTCTGCTTTCAGATATTCGCTAATGAAATATTTTCTTGGCACGTTCTAATCCATCCTAAATTAAAAAATATAAATAAAATATTGTTGCTGTGTTGAAAAAGAGAGGCTCTTTTGCTTTCTCAACATAAGTTGAACCAAGCACATATATTTGTGTAACTGTTTACAGTGGTTACAGTCCGGTGCTGATTACCAAAATTTCAGGTTAATTCTCTTTGGTTTAAGAAACTGGGTGGTTGGTCATAAAGATGTGATTAACAGTACGTTACTTTTTTTTTTTAACACACAGGATTCCAAAGGATCTGAATTTAAAACTTTTAACAACACCGAAAATAAATGATGCTGAACAAGATCAAGGTAATTATCTTTTTTTGTTTTTCTATTATAGCTAGCTTTTTTTCTTCATATGCCACAGGGATATGGAGTGGCACATCGCTTTACGTATTCCGCATTAGTGGTTTGTCCAAAATAACTACTTGTCTGCCATTACAAACATGCATTTTTACTCTTCTTAGGGGTCACTGGGAAAGGAAAGAAAAGAAAGCAGTTTGACGGTGGTGATGACTGGGATGAAAGTGATAAACCAAAGAAGAAGCTCACCTCAAAAGAGGTACGTTTTATTTTGGCAGGATGCAATTTATTCTGATGCTTGTATACATGTACGGTACACATCCTAAGAATTATATGAATACAAATTTTGGAGTGCTGGTGATATGACCTATATGTACACATAACAAACAAATGATTTGATGTACCCCCAGAATGAGTTAAAAGCATCTGTCTGAAGTGAAGCTTTTGGAGATTCTAATAACACTATATGGTCTTATATAGCTTAGCCTGCCTCTGTGTCAAAGTACCTGAATGTCATTAAAATGATGTGCCTTTTGTTTTTCTCCTTTCTTTATTATCTTTCTCCTTTTCACCCCTCTTTCTTCTCTTTGCTTTTGCCTGATACAGTAGCCTCATATAACATAGTTGGGAAATCAGCTTGAGGATAGTTATGGGGACTGTCTTTTTATTCATGGGTGGTGTGTAAGAAATGTGTTTTCCTTTTAGAAGGGACATCTTTAAGTTTGGTAGGTCAATTATATTGCAGCATGTCAAGATCCCATTTTATATACGCTTCCCCAATTCCATAGCTCGTGATAGATGGTAGTAATGAAGAGTGAGGTTAAGGTCGTAAGATAAAGAAATGTGTAAGTGTAGGAAGTATGGGTGAAAGGAAAGGCCCGTGAAGACAGTTTGGGAAACTGTGAATGAAATGGTAAGATCAACCTAGATAAGAAAATGGCTAAACTGCAACATATTAAAATGTAGTGTAACCTGTTTGCTAGTAAAGGCAAGAAGCTTATCAAACAAAATGGGAGAACTAGTTAATGAGAGTAACCCCATTAGGACCTTCTTTTAAAACTATAGAAATACCTAACAGATATGTAAAAAAAAAAAAAAAAGAATGTATCCTATATGGAGCAATAGCTGAACAATGATGTTCAGGAACATCCCCTGATTAGATACATACATATATTTTTAATTGTTGAAGAGACTCGAAATTAATTTTTCACAAGCAAAGATCCGAGCACAGAAATCAAAAATATACGAAAAAATCCCTGCAATAAAACAAAGCAGAAAATATGTAAAAATGTTGCTGTTCAAATTAGTTCAAATGATGTTCGAACATGCTACTCACATGCTACACACTACCCTATTTTTGTATACTCCTAAACTACCCAGTATGTACCAAAATTACATTTAAAAAATTACCCCTTGGTGTTGGCTAAAAAGTTTCAAACCCTTAAACGGTAAGAAAATTGTTCCCATGGTCCCATCTCTCTCCAATTCCTGATCACAGTGAGAAAGACGGACAGAACAGGAGAAAGGATTCTTCTCTCATTTGTCAAAAGTGGGGCCTTCCAGAGATAGACATTATGGCATCCTTCAGGTTATTTTCCCTGTGTCCATTAGGGAATCTGGAAGGTCTCAGTGCATTCTTCCAGCCGTGGAATTGCAGTCCGAGGTATATATATATTTCCTCCACTGCCCTTGCTTTACTAGAGTGCGTTACAAGAGATGGGGCATCTGTGATTTTGATTACTCTGGATTGACCCGGGTATGGTATTCAGAGTTGGTAAGGATGGCTCAGGTTCCACCTTTTTCCTCTGACTTGGTGTCCAGATCTGCTGACTCAGGGGCCAGTTATTCACCCTGGTCCACAAAACTGCAAATTCAGCTGAATCTTATACAGAAAGAATTACAAAACAAGGTGTGAAGAAAGAAAGGCGTTCGAACAGCAGATAATCCTACATGTAAAAGCATTGTGTACTATGAGGCAAAGCTTGTTTGAGCAGGGCCCTCCTCACCTGTTGTCTCTGTAAGGCTAGGTTTCCACTTGGGTTTTTTTTGCTAAAAACGCCTATAAAAACGCCAATAGCGCCACCTGGCGTTTTTTTTGTGAAAAACGCTGCAGCCAGATGTTAGCTGTTCTTCAATAGGAAATCGCAAAATGCCATTTCCACTTGGCGTTTTTCTGTTTGGCGTTTTTTCAGTCCTGTTTGGCGTTTTTCTGCTTTTTTGGGCTCTGTGGCAGTTTTTCAAAATCGCAGCATGTTGACACTCTGGCGTTTTTTGCAAGAAATCTTGGCTTTTTTTCTCCAATAGAAGTCTATGGGAGAGAAAAAACGCCATGAAAAAGCCATGTGGGTTTATTGCCTTGGCGTTTTTTATGGCGTTTTTTCCACAGTTACAATGCAGAGGATGGACCCAGTATCTGTGTGTCCTACGAGAAATAGGCTGAAAACAAACAGTTTCACACAAAACAAAGTCCTGGACTGGTTCATATTGAATTTTACACCATTTGGAACAAACATGCCATTACAAACAAACATACGCGACCGGATCCTGCGTGCAAAAAGCAACAGCAAACAATTTGCACCATCATTGGGGCCAATCTTCCCAGAGGAGCAGACATTCGAAATAAAGCATGCCTTACAAACCACAGAAAAGAGACAAAAGGGTCTACCAAGTAAATGACATCAGGAGAGGGCAGATACTTGCCATTTATCCTAATCCCTTTTAGCTGGGTGAAACTTCTAACTTGTAAAGGCTGGAAAAACTGCCTAAGGTCAAAAAAAGCAATTTCCACAGAAAGGCTAAAACGCCAGAAAAAACTGCAGAAAAAACGCCAAAACGCAGGTAAATGCAGTGGCAGTTTTCTTGGCAGTTTTCCTGGCGTTTTTCATCAAGAAAAAAACGCCGGACAAAAACCCAAGTGGAAACCTAGCCTGAGTCAATTTGTTAGGTTACATACTATTTATGTCCTGTCTACCCATTGTACAGCGCTACGGAATTTGATGGCGCTATATAAAACAATAAATAATGATGCTTGCAACAATGCCATAAACAGGTGTAATATCGGAGGTTATTTAATTTAAAGGTAAATTTAAATAGTGAGTTTATACTTGACACTTTTCTTTCTTACAGAGGAGAAGGCTTGAAAGGCAGCAGCACTCAAAGAAAGTGGGTGTACGATACTACGATACCCACAACGTGAAGAACAAAAACCGCGACAAAAAGAAAGTGGACTCACAAGGCCAAAAAATGAGACAGAAAAAATCAAAGCAGAAACTTTAATAAACGTTTTTATGAACTGCGTTCTGGCTGAATTTCTTTTGTTTTATTTGTTTTAATTTACCGGTACTTCTGTCCAAGTCGTAAACACTGCATTTTAAGGGTGCCTTTTGGATTTTATGATTTTACACTCTAAAGTTATGGAGCTACTGTAATATATTAATTTAAAATGACACCCTCCAAAGCAAAATGTTAAAATCTTTCTGGCTCTACCACCTACCTAAATCATATATTTAAGACTTCCTTAACTGGGATAAGAGCTTTGTTAGAGTAAACAGAGGTTAAAAACCTCTTTGGTGCATCAAGGCCTGAGCCATCCTGTAAGCAAAGTAATAGTTAATCACAATAAGTTTAAGCCTCTACCCCACCATCTTTTTGAGCTACTTCCACAGTTGTTTCTAAACCCCCTGTTTTCCTGTCATACAGTGGCAGTACGACTGGGTAGTGTTCTCTCCTGTGGACAAGATGCTTAAAAGAATAGAAAGGGTTAAGTCACGGAGAACTCCTCCTACTTACCCATAAAACCCGGCTTCCCCTGAACAGCCCCAGTTTTCTTCTTGTCCCGTACAGGGACGGACTTGATGCTGTGCTGGGGATTTTTCCCCGAAGATCAGAAGTCTGGTGAGGCACACGGGTTGTTGCCTGGGGGTTTGCAGCCTCCGATTGCTTCCCGGGTGGTGAGCAGAGCGAGGTCCCCTCCGTAGCGATGGACGTTATGGAGGGTTGTGTTGGAGTTTCTTGTCTTCGCGGCTGGAAGAGGAGCATGCGCAATAGGTGGAACACACGCCCGGGTGGCGTTGCATTCCACCGAAGATTCGATTGCGCTACTGAGCATGCGCAAATCGGATCTTCTGGAGGGCGCCAAATTCAAACCTATAAAGGTTGTTTTTCGTTCCTGTCTGTATGCATGGGCATTTTCTCAGCACAGGATACCGTGTCACCAGCCCCCCCACACGGTTCTGAGGATTTGGAGGTAAGATTATTTTATCTTTTCCTTCAATATTCTCTTCCTCCAGAAGATATAAAAAAAAAAAAAAAAATTATTATTTTTTATTTACGCTTGTATTTTGTCTTTATTCTATGTCTAGTCCGGTTTCACCTGGATATAAAGACAAGAAATCTGCTCCTATTCCTAGAAGTACTCTTTTAAATCAAAGCATGTGGCTTGCTCTGAGTGTGCTACTCCTCTGCCAGATGGATGCAGAAAAAAGATGTGTAATGCCTGCTGAGCAGAGCAACTCACTAAAGACAAACACAGGACTTGCAATCCTTCCTGGGATGGTTTCAGGAAAACCTAGCATCCAGGTCTCTGCGGCTCAAGCTCAGTCGAGGGTTCCGGGTAAATCTGCCCGTAAACGCAGGAGATCCCGGTCTTCCTCCAGATCAGATCTCTCATCAGGAGAAATTTTGCAATCTTCATACTCCTCTACCTCGTTCAGTTCTGAGGACGAAGCGGTTTTTCCTCCCCAGGAGCTTCGCAGATTCACTAAGTTAGGTGACTCGCATGTTATCAGACAAAGAGCTGGATAAAATTCAAGATTTTCATAGCCCCTTGTGCCTGAAAATATAGATTTTATAAAAGACAGGAGGCGAGTATTATGCAATAGTCTTTCTTTACTACTGGACAGCAGCAAGGGTTAACCAAACAATATATGTTGAGAAAAAAACAAAGAATCAATCAAACATGCTAGGTATGCAGGTAATAACCAATCAGAGCATATCACAGGTAATATAACAGGTAACTTCCTCAGACTCCTCCTCTTTCGAGCTGTAGAAGTCATAAAACATAAGTCCAATATAAGGAACAGAAGAAACGTTCAGGAATAATAACTTGGGAAACTGTGTCAAGATGAGACCGAAGATGAGGAATCCGTGGAGATTCAAACTGAAAAATATGAGAGAAGAACCAAAGGGAGGGTTAAATGGGTGGGATAATACTCGCCTCCTGTCTTTTATAAAATCTATATTTTCAGGCACAAGGGGCTATGAAAATCTTGAATTTTATGGCAGACAGGAGGCTCGTATTATGCAAGTTTAAAGCTAAATAAGCATAATAGTTATAATATTACTGAGGAGACATGAGGTTCTGGTCTAAAATAGAAAGTTTTGAACGTGGATTCCGATGACCAGTCGGCCGCCTTAAGAATGTCTGCCAGAGAGCCACCAGATTGCAGTACTTTAGTAGACATTGCTCCCCTGGTGGAATGGGCCCCAAATTTTGAGATGTCAATGTTAGCCATGGACATGGTGAGTTTAACCCATCTCGCCAAAGTGGGTGAAGAGACAGGAAGATGGGGTTTACGAAATGAAATGAGTAATTGATGATAGGACGGGTTTCTAAAATCCGATGTCTGGAGTTCATAAGCTTTAAGGCAACGAACTACACATAGGGAGGGATTATGAGGGAAAGCAGGATAGAAAATAGACTTCAAATTGGTTTTTGTTCGTCTATGAACAGTAAAGAGGACATAGGACATAGGGTGTATTGTCTTTGCGTCAAGTCTAGGGCTCTAACATCTGAGACCCGTTTAAAGGATATGAGACATAAGAGCATAGTAAGCTTAAAACTTAAGAGCTTGAGAGAGAGAGAATCATAATCATCCCATGAATCAAGTAGTTGTAAAACTAAATTAACATCCCAGGTAGACACGTATTTGGGTAGGGGAGGACGTTTTAAACGAATGCCCCTAAGGAGCCTGCAAACTAGGGGGTGTTTGCCCAAAGGTAAGGCATCAATGGGAGAATGCTGAGCTGAAATGGCTGAGCGATAGAGATTTAATGTACGGTAAGCTTTACCTGAATCAAATTCAGAGGACAAGTAATTAAGGATGCAGGCTACAGGTGCATGAATGGGATCCAGGTCCCTTTGTGTGCACCAATTAAGCCAAAGTTTCCAGGCAGATCTGTAATTAGATCTGGTACCTGGAGCCCACGCTTCTGAGAGGATGTCTCTAGTAGATTGAGAAAACGGGATGTCTGGTTCGGGAGCCCCGAGATCAGCCAAGCTACTAGAGAAAGATTCCCCGACAGGATCAGAGGATGAGGTTCCCCTGACGGATTGGTTAATAAATCCTGAGACAAGGGAAGAATTCTTGGGACGTCTGTCAGCATTCCCAGGATTTGGGGAAACCACGACTGGGTAGGCCACCAGGGGGTTATGATGGCTACAGTGGCCTTTTGTGAGAGTGTCTGGAGTAGAACCCTGGGAATCATCATGAATGGAGGGAACGCATATAGGGTCCCTGATGGCCATATCTGGGTGAATGCGTCTGAACCCAAAGCGTCTGGATCCGGACGCCAACTGTAGAAATCGGTGACTTGCCGATTAAGACGTGACGCGAACAGGTCTAGCGTTAGAGGTCCCCAGAGATGGTTCAATTGATGGAAGACAGCTGGATCTAGCATCCAATCGCTGGAGTCGGCCAGGTAACGGGAGTTCCAGTCTGCAATTGTGTTTGAGAGGCCAGGAAGGTACTCTGCCTTTAGGACAATATGTCTGTCTAGACAAAAGTGCCAAAATCCCTTGACAAGGTTGGTCAATTCTTTTGATTTGGTGCCCCCCAACTTGTTGACATACTGGACCGCAGATATGTTGTCCATCCGCAGGAGTACGCAGCAATGGGTTCTGTCTTTCACAAAACTCTTTAGAGCGAAAGAACCTGCCAAAAGCTCCAAACAATTTATGTGCAAGAGAGATTCTTGAGGGGACCATTTTCCTCCCGTGGAACGGGGGCGGCATCTCGCGCCCCAGCCAGCTAGACTCGCATCGGATTCTATGGTAATATAAGGGAAGGATGCGAAGATAGTCTTCCCATTCCAGGATTGGACATGGTGAAGCCACCATAGAAGTTCCTCCCTGGTTTCTGGGGTCAAAGAGATTTTGTCTGAATAACCTAAGCCTTCTCTCAAGTGTTGGGCCTTGAGGCGTTGAAGTGCTCGGTAATGCAGAGGAGCAGGAAAAATTGCTTGAATAGAGGCCGAGAGAAGGCCTACTACCCTGGCAAGGGAGCGTAAGGATATTAGATTCTTGTTTAGGATCGAATAGATTTCCCTCCGAATAGTTTTCAATTTCCGTGAGGGTAGGCTGAGAGTGGCATCCAGGGAGTTCACTAGGAAACCCAGGAACTCTATACCCTGAGAAGGGGTCAGAATAGATTTCTTGGAGTTTATAATGAATCCAAGATTGGACAACAAAGATAAGGTCCAATAGGTATGAGTGTGGATAGATTCTAGGGATTGAGACATGATCAAGATGTCGTCTAGATAGATGATTAGACGAACACCCCGGCTCCTGAGGAGGGCCACCACAGGTTTGAGAATTTTTGTAAAGCACCATGGTGCTGATGAGAGGCCAAAGGGAAGACAGGTGAACTGCCATAATTTCTGATTCCAAAGGAATTGGAGGTATTGTTGGTGAGAACGGTGTACAGGCACGGTTAGATATGCATCTTTGAGATCTATTTTTACGAGCCAATCGTTTATTAGTAAAAGATCTCTTAACAGATGGATGCCCTCCATCTTGAAATGTTGATAACGTATGAAATTGTTTAAATCTCTCAGATTTATTACAGGTCTGTGACCCCCTTCTCGTTTGTTTACGAGGAATAGATTGCTTACAAAACTGTGAGGGGATAGAAAAGCTGGGATAATAGCTCCTTTTTTCTTCAAATCTAATATCTCTAGATTTATGAGATCGTGATGAATTTGGTCGAAGACCAAAGGTTTCGGGATTTGGGTTTGGATTGGAGTGGAAAGAAATTCTATCTTGTAACCCCTGATGGCGTCTAGAACCCATTTGTCTGAGGTAATTTGGGCCCAAACATGGAAAAAATGTGTGAGTCTGCCCCCCAACTTTGTGTGGGAAGAAGGGAGAATAAACGGACTTACCAGACGATGGTCTGGATCGTGGGTAGCCACGTTGGCCTCTAGCCCTCCAAGGTCTTCCTCGGGAAGGGAAGAAAGGATTGGCTTGATATGAACCAGAGTATTGAATTCTGTCATATTGTGAAGGGCCTTGTTGGTGTTGTCTAGATTGAAATTTGCGGCTGGGAAAGCGGCCCCTGCCTTTCCCAGCCCTGCCGAAAACCTTCGGAGTAAACACCTTTTTAAGTGAATTCTCTGCCTTGTTGAGCGTAGAGAATAGCCCCACATATTTCCCTATCTCCTTAATGAAGGGTTCTCCGAATAGTAAGCCTTCAGCGGAAGAGCCAGGTTCCTGGGTAGCCAGTTGAGTCAGTTGAGAGTCCATTTTCATAAGGACTGATCTCCGCCGCTCACTATTCAGGGCGGAATTAACATTGCCGAAAAGGCATATAGATCTTTGAATCCAACCCCTAAGATTTTCAGTGTCAACCGGTGTACCGGATTGGCACGCTTCTTCGGCCATATCGAAGATTTTGGCAAGTGGACCCAACAGGTCAAGAAGCTTGTCTTGACAAGCCTTAAAATACCTGTCCAGGCCTTTTTTGGGGTTCTCACCAGTTTTATTGAGGTACTGAATAATTATGGGGTCCAATTCAGGGGTAGCGGCAGCTTTATTAGGGATAGAAGGTCTTGGGCATTCCGCCCGTAATTTGTTCCTGGCTGACTTGTCGAGTGGCTTGCGCAGCCATAATTCCATGTACTGAGAAACATGAGTGGCTGGGATCCACTCAGAGGATCTCGGGTGTTTAATATTACCCGGGTCAAAAAGGGGGTTGCCTTTTTTGTCGAGGACCAAATCCTCCGTAGCGGTAGTAGCCACCTGATCTTGTGACTCCTGAGAGGAGACACTAAGAGGGGGTTCAACCTCCGAATCTGAATTCTTGGAGGTGTCCGAGGATGAATTGTCACTATGGGACGTGTCAAATGAGTCTGGTTTACCCCTGTAAGGAGTTATCCGGGCCCGTTTTGATATGTCGTCCTCTCGGGCGGAGGGTATGTGGTGTCTTTTGGATACACCATGTTTTGAACTGCGGTGTGAGCGCAGAGTGTCATGAGAGTCTTGATCCATTTCCCTCTGCATAGAGGTTGGATCGTCAATACAGAAGTGTCTTTTGCGGGACACTTTACCAGACTTTTTGAGTCCCTTTGATAGGTGTCTAGTGGACTCTTCAGTGGACCAGAATAGGTCTGAAGGAGTAGAGGGACCTTGAGTTTTACGCTCATGTGTATTGTGAGCAATGGCAGCCGCCACAGCTTGGGCAAATGACTCTTGCATCGAAGTCATGGCCATGATAATTGCCGAAGAAATTGACTTATTAGTAGAGTCTTCCTGAACCCTCTTATAACGGTCCTCATTTAAGGAATCCGCCTCACCTGCCGGCCCCATAAGGCTAGCGTCTGTGATAGCCTTCTTAGAATGGTCCTTAGAAGACATAGTAGGAAATAAGTAACAAGCACTTTAAATATGAATAAAATGCTGAGGGTTCAGAGGGTTGAAAGGCTGCCAGGAAAACAAATATAAATATGTAGAAATGTGTATATATATATATATATA
>VKOC01016001.1:0-17640 GCA_009364415.1 Spea multiplicata
TTCATATACTCATTAATTCACAGATTCATTCCCTCAATCACGCATACTCATTCAAACACCCTCCCCACCCCCTTAGCTGCACTGCAGCTCTCTTGATGCCTCTCATGAATTTCAGCAGGGGGCGCGGCCTCCCTCTGCGTTCTCTGGTACTGCACAGAGGAAGCAGGACTGGAGCAGAGTCATGTGATGTCACGTGAACTCTGCTGGGTTCCGCTTCCTCTATGCAGTACAAAAGACCCTCCCACAGGTAAGTAGCAGGGCTCTTGTTGTAGCAGGGCTCGAGGTGTGGCCCACGTAAGATCGGTTGCCCTGGCTGCCGATATTACGCGGGCCGCACCTCGAGGTCTCGCGGGTCGCATTTGGACAAAAATATCGGGACACCTGACCACTACACCAACAGGGACTTTGACATTGCATTCTAAATGAATATACATTAATATGTAGTTAAAAGCATTCACTCCTCTGGGAAGGTTCTCCTTCTGTGCATAAACAAATGGCCGCAAACCTCAATGAACTGAAGCAACGTTGTAAAGAAGAGTAGTTCAAAATTTCTCCACAATGATGTGCAAGACTGATAAAGTCATACAGAAAACAATTACTTCAAACCATTGCTGCTAAAGGTGGATCTACAAGCTATTGAATCATAAGGTATACTTAGTTTTCACACATGGCTTTTCCATTTTGGCTTTATTTTTTGTGGAATAAATCATGACACAGTGTAATATGTCATGTGCTGTTGTTCACCTGAAAAGTTGTATTTTAGACCTGCTAAGGAACAGATGATTGTTAATATGTCCTGATATATAAAACCATAGAAACCATAGAGGATGTACTTTTGTTTTCACCCAACTGTAGATAGTTAACATCTAAAATGCATTCTGAACCTGTACCGCCACAAGAGATTTTCTTTGTGTAAAATCAAGGAGGACACATTTTCAGAACAAATAAAGGTAAATTATGAATCATTTTTCAAATCAAATTGAATCATCACATACAAATCACATTGCATATTAGTAATAGTTACACTTTTTGGAGAAGTCTTGGAATTATTTTAGTGGAATGCTCTTTAATTTGTGCATGTAAATTTGCAGCAATTCTTCCCAAAGCTGGAGCATAATTTTATTGCATTATATTAGGCAAATTGTTGATTTCTGTTTCTCTAGAAATTAAATTTGGATGACCAGGCAGTGCAACTAAAGGTCAGCCCTTAATCAAGACAGAGGTCAGTAGAACAGAACACTCAAAATCAAGTTAAAGAAACTGTGTACCACAGATCTGTCCTACACAGAAAGTAAATGCAAAGTAAATAATGTGAACAATACAATAAAATCTAACTATAGTGCATTCCTTTTGGATGTATAATATAATTTTACAGAAATGTGTAATTGACTTACTGTTCTAGCATAGCCTCATGACAAAAAAAGATGAAAAGCTACTCTCACAGCCTTACAAATAAAAATCATTTAAGTCTAAAAACTGCTACCATAACCATATAGGAAACACACTCAGTGCCATTACTACGACTCTATGTATTGATTGTACTTTTGCGCTATGTCATCTAATCCAGTGGTACAATATGTGGAAAGTGGTTTTTTTATATGAAACTCTTTTCTTTAAAAGGGGTATGGCATATGTTATTGTGACACAAGATTGGACATTCTGCATAGGACAGAACTGATAAATTGAAGTAATAATTAGGTGAAAAGTTGTGTGGTCATGTTGGAATAAAATGTCAAAATAAACATATATATTTCCTGACAGTTTATATTCTGTTATTAATGCAATCGGCCACAAACAACTTTTACATTACTTTGAATGTACATCTCTTGAAGGATTCAAAGACACCTCACTTATTTATTTGTGATCCACAGAAAATATAAATCTTACCAGAACAGGGATTTTTTTTTGACACCTATTCAAGACCTATTTGAGAATGGATACTGCAAGTTGAGCTACCTGGAACACATAGGAACGCACCTTCAATGTCTCCTGCACAATTATGTGTGGCGTTTCAGCATTACACAGCTATGAGAGATGAATCACACGTTTCAAGGTTTCAAGCCCCAAAAATTTCACAAATTGCCCACTGCAAGCACATACGTTTCTAGATTGTCCACAGCAACTATAAATCTTCCCACTTCTCTGGAGCTCACAGAAACAACATATGTGTGGTATGTCTGCATTACACAGACACAAGAGACCCCCACAGCATGAGTGCACAGTGGAACGCACACCTATTCTCTGAAAGCAAATCACCTGAGGATCTCAGACAACCCATTTACATTTGTAAGTTGACTACCACAAATATAATAATAATACAAGACATTGAGGGTTTTTTTCTTCTACCTTTTCGCATTTAATGTACATATCAGGGTGAATCCTGCATCCCGGAGTGCCTTTTTCCTTGCACATATAGCATGGTTTTTGCCAGAGGACTATTTCTTTTTAATGTCTCTCTTGTTCTAAAACTGCTTCTTCTGTGCTTCATTTGGGGCATTTTGTGGACCATGATCCTACAACGTTGTAGGCATCAAAAAATGTAATCTACTCGATTGAACAAGGTGGAAAAAGGTTTTATGTTTTTTGTTCTGAACCTGAATTGGAATCAGAGGTGACCAAATGCACATAGGCTTACTCTGTATGGACAAATCATCAAGTACTAAGAAAATAACTAAACCAAATGTGTTACCAAAAATGTAAAAAAAAAAAAAAGCAATATATGGTCTTATTGCATCTCCAATGACTTATGTGTTTTTAATTAGCATTTGCAGTTTGTACCTGGGTCTGCACTGACTCCTAACTATGTTGTAGAACTGATTCTACAACTGTACGGATATTCACAATACAAATGTTAGTTAGGGGCAGATTTATTCCCTGACTGTCGAAGGAAGGGCCACTAAAGTTGTACATGAGATCATGGGAAACTTAACAAAACTTAAGTTCACCCTTGAAAAGGAGACACACAGAAACATTTGAACATAACAATGTATTAAAAAACATTAAATAACAATTTTAATAAAAAGAGGAATAATTGAAATAGAGGGCACAATTTAAATTTATAGGGTGGAAGACCTTAGGGGTAACGCTACTTTACAGAGAGGGTGGTGGATACCGGGAATAAGCTTCCCATGAAAAATTATAGACTAGAAGGGCCGACTGGTTCTTATTTACTGTAACTATTTGGATATCCTACACTGCTAGCGGAATTAAGCTTTTGGAGTTGGAGTTAGCTGTAAGGCATTGGCTTAGGAATTGGGGCTCTATGCAGATCCCAGACATGCAAACAAGAGAAAGTGGAGGGGCCATGAGTAGCAAAAAGGATACAAAGTGACATTTCAGCAGATGAGTAAAGGATTCGAGGAAGTAGCTAACAGGGGAAGGAAAGAGTTGCACTGACACAGCTTGGAAACTAGAACAGTCTTACCTGCCGACATGGAATTATGATAGTATCACCTAGCATTTCGATAAAAAAAGCACTACTGGGCACCTTCTATGTTTCCAAGCTAAACCGCTGGCCAATCATTACTATACAAGCTGTTGTCACACACACACAGACTGATTGTCTACTCTGTCCTTCAGATACGTTTTGATTTATTTAAAAATTGTCAAGGATGAATCTTTCTTTTCATCTTTACACCACAACATTCTTACAAACACTTTCAATATTGAAGTCAAAACAATAAACATTTGCAGACTTTTGCAGGTGTTCCAAAAGCTCTCCTGGCCGCTAGTATTGATTCCCTGACCCCAGTTAATGAACACTAATGCGACTTTTGCCTCTATACATTTGCAATCACATCTATCAAATTGTGTTACATTGTATGCCAAAAGAGCTATCAGAGAACTAGACCCCCCCTTGCCAATTACTTTTCTGTTGTTACCAGCATCACAGAGCTGCAAGCGTTCCTTGGTTTAAGCAAAGTTTTCTTTTAAGAAAAACCTCCCCTCTCATTGAACAAGCTTTACAGCAATCTTATTAAATAAATCACCTTGTATGTTTTTCTGAATTGGCATATTATTTTAATATAATCCTTTTAGAGATATCCATAAGCACCTGTTTATACAGTCATTATAACTCTCTACTAGTTTCTGTTCATCTCACCTGAAAAATATAGATATTAATATTCCTCAGTTTTATAATATGGAGTGTCCAAGTTGTTCTGCACGATTGACAAATGCGTTGGCAAGGAGTGCTCAAAAAAGCAGGCTGTATTTCTTTTTGCATTTAACTATAAAATGTATTTCACTAATCATTAGAGCCATTACATTTTGGTAATCTTCTGGCCCAAATGGCAAAACAAAGTGAGTATCTCTCTTCCAAACTGTTCCCAAGGGAGAGAGGCGCTATATAAATAATAGATGTGTTACGTTGTGTCTGTGTCTGTGAAAGCATTGGTTGTCAAAAGAGATTGCACAGAATGATGATCCAGACACAAACCTAGAAAAAGCAAAATTAATTTTTTCTGAATAAATATTTATTATACAGACGTCTTGACAAAAGAAAAAAAATGTTTTCCCAACAACTTGATCCGTGGAAACGAGTTAACTCTTTGCTACTGCTGTGTTCCAAGATCTAATCTGTACTGTGCTGCAATTTCTTGTGGGTCATTAAGTTCCTGGCTCTGCTGGGTTTCTTCCTTCCTGTGTGGTGTTGTAAGAGTTGCAGTTTTTGCACTTTAATCCCAGAATATGGAATGGTACTGTCGATCTTGTGCTGCAGTCATTGCAGAGAATCTAAGGGAAATTGGAAGAACGATCAGAACATCATTATAATTTAAGTGCCATACCCATGCGCCTGGTGTCTGCTTCCTGTGAAAAAGTAAACCGCAGACCACATTTTATATACATAAGAGTGAGATCATACAAATTATATCAACAGGATGTTAGCAGAGACTGTTGAGTTCTCAAATATTGGTGATGGGATGATCAGTTCTGCCCCTTCCCAGACGGTAGTATAGTTAGAGGTGTTAAACTTGTCCATGGGGTTTGCTGGCCCTCTGCTGGAGAGGAGATATATTCACAATGTAAAAAGCAGGGCAGCCCAAACTGATCTTACAAGGTTCCCAAAACCTAACCTTGCTAAGTATGACACCAAGTCTATTGGCACTAAGCATTCGGTATTGAGGTTTTTGGGTTAGCTCTGGTGTTAGTGCAGATTTCTTCACAGATAAAACACAAATTTTAGTATTCAGATCTCTAAGGAGAAGCCCAAATCATCCATGTGAAAAGAGATCATTTAATTCTACCAGGTGCCCAAGACAGCTACAGGAGTTGATTCCCGGAGCATTTTTATTCTCGGATGCAGATACAACTGGACTTTCTGTAATTGACCGGCATCTGTCATTTTATTCATTTATAAACTCTGCTCCTACTGGTGTTTTCATTCTGCATGGAGGTATGGTTTCATGTGTGTAAATATTTTTAAGATGGGTCAAAGAAAACAAATGCAAGACTTCCTTACTTGCTTGGCAGCCTCTCATCCAGTTGCTGACCAATGCATAACAACTTTTGCCTGACTAGATACATCACAAAAGATCTCCCCTCCCCCAGTCTCACAAAAATCCCTAAGGACCACGTCTTGCCCCCCGGGCTGACAGCTGACCAACAATAATTAAACACATTTACTGATCAAAGGTTTTCAAACTTTCAAAACAACACACAGTCGCTTCTTCCAAAAGCCAGATGATTCTTACCAGCAGATTATGGTAATTCAACACTCACCTCCACCGTCATGTTTTCATATTCTGAGGGCATGGGTGTCCGGGCTACTTCATCATCAAGTAACTGCCAGTGCCGTGACATATCCAGTACTGAGCGCATGCATAGCGGACATCTGAACCCTCTGTGATAAGGTGAAAAGTTTTTTTTTTTAATAAATTGTTTTATCTATGGAGCTGGTGGGACTAGTATGCAAAGATAATGGGGATGTATCTAGAAACAATAACTAATCTGATTTAAAAATTGATAAAAAGGACCAAAACCAAACCCTTACGCCGGTGACATGCACAGTGCATGTGAACTCGCAGCAGTTCTTCTCAGTCCTGTTACGTCATTTTATGTTGACTTCGGTTTCTCAAAAACTTTGGCCAACCAGACAGTTTCAATCAAGACAGAGGTCACCAGAAATTAGCAAATTAAATTAAAGAAACAGTCTACCGCTGCTCTGTACTGCACAGAATGCACATCCAAGCAAATTAACAAATAGCCATGGACATTATTTTGCAGAAAATATTTTGTATTATTCAGAGATCTACAATTATGAGTCAACAGAAAGGCATAGTTCACTTACTGTTCTAGCATAGCTTCATAGCAAGTACTGAAAATAAAAAGGAAAATATATTCACTTTACTAGAAAAAACAAACCAGCATTTAAAAATAAGCACACGAGATGCTACCATTATTATACACTTTCAGATACCTGCCATAATTGGAAATGTAGCTTTTTAATGTATATTATTCAAACATATTTGAATTTTTTTTTGGATATTCATGTAATGGACATTTCACAAAATAGTCTCAATTGGTGAAATAAAGAAAATAACTTTAAAAAAAAATTCTAATGAGTATTTTTTTTTACGTGGAATTTCGGTTTTTCTGTTTTTCTTCAGAAAAAAATTTCAAAAAAATAAAAAAACAAAATTGGTGTTTGTAAATCCAGGGTATGCAACAAAATAGGAAAATGGGAGCGAATACTTTTGCAAGGCACCTCTGAACACAGTCTAACAAAACATAATAGGAAAACATAGCAATGTTAGTAGGTAAACTCTAGAAGAGGGAAGCCTTAAAATATATCAAAGATTTTAAGAAAATCCCTCTAAGAGAGGATTATTTTCACATAAAAATTGCCAGAACTAAAGAGCATGATTTACAGTCAGACACCCCACGGGAACACAGGAAATCATGTTTTTCTTCTGCTACCTTTTCACAATTTTTGCAGGTATCAGGAATTCCTTTTTCTTGTACATGTGACAATTTTTTATTTATTTTTTGGTGTGTCTCCTTTCCTGGGTTTTCCAAATGTATTTTTAGTGTCTCAGAACTGACTAGCAAGCAAATAACCAGTCTAACAGCTTAGTGAATATATGTAGAGGTTAGGTTAGGGGATAGCACCCGGGGCCATTTAGTGGATGGGTATGGTAAAAATTAGACTTGTGCCTTTGTTTTAGTACAAATGTGTTTTAAAAAATGGTAGGCTCTCTCCTTTAAGTAGGTATTACCTGTGCAGGAGGTGTCCACAAGGTAGGATACGTGTACCTATCCGAGAGGTGTGCATATCCTATTATCAAAACACAACACAGTCATCGCTAGAATTCATCTTCATCACATTACTTTACATCGAACTTTGTAATGCAATTTAACATTACTAAAAAAAATGCCTTACTATAAAACACTAAAATTCTATATTTAAGTTTCATAACATAATGCACTTTAGGTTTCCCTTTTTGTTTGAACTGCTTCACGACAAATAGCGGGTCCTTGAGAGCGATCCACGGGAGATCCGGCTGTCTACTCTCACAGGAAAGTGGCATTGCTTTTTCTAAGCTTATAGAGAAAGTATAACAGAACCCAACAATAAAATGTCCTCTACACAGAGTGGAAATAACAATAATAATAATAAAAAATAATTACAGGACCCCTGTGATGCACAAAAAAACAAAACGATTGTAAAAAAAAAATCAACTGGCTAGCACACAGTGTAGGTGAGAAGTTGCCCCCTACAAGGTGACATATTGCCATTTTTCAGACAAGTTAACTTTCTTGTATCTTTTTTATATAGTAGTACTGTCAAAAAACATAATTTGTGTGGGCACTAAACAAGTGAGAGGGAAATCACTGTTGAACAAAGGGGTAAAAATGCTTTGATCTGCGAGTATAAAAAAAGTATCACAGCCTTGTTCATGAAGGGGTTGAAAAGTATTCCATGATATTTCTTTAGTAATTGCTTACAGTCCATTGTGACTTTCCTGTCTCATATGCTGGGCAGGAACGGACACTTTAGCTCTACATGTAAGTGCATTAATCAAAAATAACAGAAAACTGACACAAAGATAAGTAGTTTGCAGCTTACCTCTAAGCATATAGGACAGTCTTGTCTGGATACATTTTCTATACACTAAAAACAGAAGCACGAATATTAACCAGGTATTTCACTAGCAAAAACAATAATACAGGGAGCTCAAACCCATTCCTGAATGCTCAGTGGCCACTGAAACCTAACATAGCCAATTTGACTACACACGGGTATTTTCTGGATTAAATAATAATGATAGGTATATGTGACAGCCAAGCTAGTCGTACTAGTCATTGTAACTGGTGAGGTCCTCAGGCAGCTGGCACCCTGCTGAGTTCAAATAAGTGTCTACTGTGAGTTTCTGAATACAGACATCATTTTCCTCAGCCCTGTACAATGGGTAAAGTACACAACAATTTAGACCTACAGAAAGAAAAGGTGACGACGTGGCCCTACTCTGAAAATGTACAATCTAGACAATTCATCTTTAGAGCTAAATGGCCCTAAATCAGTATTTTTGACAAATTTGTTACCTGGATGGGCAGCTAACACTCAGGGATCGGGGGCAGACCTAAGAGTCTTGTAACACAGATACACAATGTTACACTCAAATAATAAATATTTAATTTTGGAGGGAGGGGTAAGGCAAGTAAGGATATCTGGGAGGACACGTCTTAGTCGTGTATATACGTGTAATGCTGAAAGAAGGCCCTGGTTACAAGTGATCATATATTTGCATTTGGTGGCCGTGCCCACACTGAATTTTGGAGTCAGGTGATGTAGATGGCTACCTCAATAATTGGGCAGCCTATAACTTTCTGTCCATAGATATTCGTGCTCTAAAAACACTAAACCTAAAATCAAGCTTCTGGCACAATTCAGCTTATTGGTCAGACAGGCACTGGTGGAAACCTGGTTACATATGGATCCACTCTTTAGAATGTCCACCAGAAGACTTCACAAGATTTGGGCCCCTCCGGCTAGCTAATCCCAAATATCATCCATAACGCACTTTTTTTCTTTTTCTTTGATTTCTCCCTTTCTTATTGTTGTTCTTGTATTTTCTTTCTTGTCTTTTCTTTATTTTTTCACACTGTACAACTTATTTCTATAAGTGCTCTTACAGAGTGTTTCTATGAATGATTGTAGCTACATGAAACGCCTGTCTAGCTCCAGAACGATGCGTTGAGAAGACATTTGTCATTAAACAGTATGCTTTTTAACAAAGTAATGCTTTCTCTTACATGTCTTTTCAATACATTTGCATATAATAAAGCAAATAATAATCCCTGACCTTATGGTTTCCTTTGAGGCTCAGTGGTAAACATAAATTGCATTTCATACAATGTTCAAAATCGTCCTTTGGACCAATCCTAAAAATAAAAAGGCAGAAAAGTTCACAATCACAAAACAATGAACCAACCAATTTTTTTAAAAAAGCCTTCAGAACAAGCACTAGCGCACTGTAGGAGATCAGCTAGTTTGCAGAGGGGATACCCTGAATATTTATAAGGACCACACAGTTAGGACAGGGGCATAAATGTATAGACATTTAACGTACCTGCATATACCACATCCATCACAGTGATACTGCTTCTTGTCCTTGTCATACAGATGGCATACACTGCAGTAATAGTCACCAAACACATTGCCACAACCTTCACAATTCTGATGAGCCTATAAACACACAAAACATGGAAATGGAATTAAAGCTGCAGTACAGCGTGATGAAAATATTGGCTAGTATTAAGTTACCGGGAAAATCAGGACAATGATAATACACTGCCAAAAAAGTTTGTGGTTAACCTGGCTACTGCATTTCTGCACTACGGGGTGTTACTCACCAATCAATATGTTCTAGATGAATTATTGAGGGTTAGTTTGTTATCAGGAGTGTATTTGTCAGCATAAAGTGTTGGAGTGTCAGGCGTAAACCTAGGGTTAGTGGCACCCGGGAGATGGATAGGAGGTGTAGGAGAAAGAATGTGGGTGTGTGCGTAAATGTATGGTGTTAGAATGAGTGGGTGTTAGTGCGAGTTTGCATGTTAGTATGTATGTCTGTTACTAGTAGGGGCATCGAAGGAATACTGCACGTAGACGCCACTAACCCTAGGCTCACCCTTGTTGTGATGGGTGTGAAAATGGCATTAACATTGGGAGGGATGATGAGAGATGCCAGGGGGGCCTGGCTTTAAGTCTGCACTGGGCCCCGAGACTACTAACGGACACAAAGAATTCAAAATGTATGTCAGACACTGAGAGAAGTGTACTGTTTGTTCTGACCATTTCTCACATACGGCAACATGAAACTGAATAACTGTTGCACACGGAATGTTGACAGACCTATCTTATAATAATAAAAACAACATAAAACATCATAAAAATTCCGCTGTGATTAAAGGAAGTTAAGGTAGTTCTTGTTTATCCTTTGAAGGGAGTTCATAGAATGAGATTTTTTTTTTTCTAGTTCAGCGCACCTGATTTTTTACTTTTCACTGTTTATACTCACCTTTTGAACACGATTGCACTTCATGCACTGCACCTGTGTGACTTTAAAACGGTCCATCTTATGATTTTCTTGGCTGTCATGGCACAGACGACAAGTGTAGAATTTACAACAACAAGGAGCCTGAAAGAAAGCAGTTGAGAGTTAATCAATGAAGAAAACAATATTTACTGAATGTAGTATAACCTTTAAAGCCAGTACATGATCATCTGTTGTATTAATTCTATTAAGCATCAACTAAACATTAGTCCGTTAGCCCTTTCACTCGTTAATTGATAGTACGTATAATGAGGGAACTAGTAATTATCACTATATACAGCATAAGTACATGTTTTTTTACAAAAGATGCCAAGTGCAGTAATGAAAAGCACTATGTATAAAAAAGTATGGTAATTTATCATTGTCGTATAGACATTACTGTATAGATTTGTATAACTTAGGAGTAGTTATCAAGTTAACAAAGGGAAAATTAATGAGGCACTCCAGTGTCCCAGGCAGGATGTATATTAATAAATATATAAATATGTATATTAAAGAGATGTATATTAACCCCTTGACTGCTAACGACGGCATGGTGCCGTCGCTAGCAGTCCCAGTCAGGTGCTAACGACGGCACCATGCCGTCACTAGCACTCTCTTACCTTGATGGAGGTCTGTGGACCCCCATCACCACCTATCCCGGCGATCTGCCCCTCATATTGAAGGGCATCACTGGGAGCACCCGATCCGGCCGGTGACGTCGCGCGTAATGACGCGATGACGTCACCGCGCAACTTTATTGAAAACTGACAATTGTCAGTTTTCACGGTATGGGGGCATGCTGCTTAGATGCCTGTATCTCAGGCATCTAAGCAGCTACAGACCCCCAACATATACCGTTGGAAAGGTAATCGCCTCACCTTTCCAACGGTATAATGCTTGTAAAGAAAGAATAAAAAATATTATGTTAAAAAAATAAAAATGTACAAAAAAAGTTAAAAAAATTATTTGGGGGTCTCTAAAGGCAGATAAATAAAGATCAAAATTGCCTAGAGACCCCCAAATTAAATTATCTAAACATAAACTGGTTTAACTTTAAAAAAAAAAAAGTTTAAGTATTCTAGCTAAATGATCACTGTGGTAGCCAATGTTACCACAGTGATCATATAGCTATAAAAAGTCACATTCCCTTTTTAAAAATGGCCGATACTAAATTTTAACCCCATGATCCCTTTGATCATGGGGTTAAATTTAGCCAATGGTAGAGGAAGGCAATTTTTGAAATCCTGATGAACTGCAAATATTATTAAAATCAGCCGTTTAACCTGTAGTACGTAAGTTAACCATGTCATCCCTGGAGCCCCTTGCATTTTTACTGCAAAACTTATTTTTGCTGTAAAAGTGATTTTTTTTCCTCCCTTTACGATCATTTCTTTGGGATTGTAAGGGGAAAGAATGGTGTGTGCTTCTGTGAGTGAATGTACGGATAGTATGGTGTGTGCTTCTGCGAGTGAATGGAGATATGAAAAGCGTGTGAATGGTCAGTAATTAGGGTTGTAGCCTTGACGTGGCATTACTGCTCACGTAAGAAGTTAAATTATGGCACAAAAAGTACATATTTTCAAAAACTACACCCCTCGGCGCATCAAATGAGGGGCTGCATGTGTTTCTAGTACAAACCTGGAGTGCGCAAGACACAAATGAACATGTCGCTATGGTTAGAAAAAACATATTTTCTAGCCAAAGCGACATATTCCATCATTATTTGTGAACTCAACTTTTGTCCTAGAAATACATGTAACCCCTCATTTGAAGCTCCAAGGGGTGTAGTTTCTTGAAATGTGTACTTTATGTACCATAATTTAACTCCCCAGATGTCTGGACCACTTTATCTTCAGATATGGCAGATTGGAGAATCTTGTTAAAAAATTGTCTTAAAACATTTAGGGGTGATGGCTGCATTTAGACAGCTCTAGACAGCTGGGAAGTTTAATTATGGTACATAAAGTATATATTTTCAGAAACTACACCCCTTGGCGCATCAAATGAGGGGCTGCATGTGTTTCTAGGACAAACCTGGAGTGCGCAAGACATAAATGAACTTGTCACTTTTAATTTTTTTTTAATTTTATTTTTATTAGTGTGATATTCACTTATTTGTTGTGCAAGTCAGGTTTGTGATACAAATACAAATAAGACCTCATTTGTTGCGGCTGGGGGTGTAGTTTCCAAAAATATATAGTTTTGTTGGCATATTTTAACATCCCGGGCAGCTAGAGCCGTTTAATTGACGCAGCCATGCATTAAATTTAAAGATGTCTTTTGTGATAGTCTAATAAATTTAACTTTTAGCAATAAAATATTAGAAAAACACAGTCTACTGTTCTCAATTTCTGTTTATTTTAGACCGGTTACCTACTACAAATATTTAGCAACACAGCTTTTGATATTAGAGTTTAGAAAAATAACATTACGAACTAGTTTTTAGTGAGTTGGAAGTGAAAAATTACACTTTTTTCCCATTTTTGGCTGTATTTTGCAAACTTAATGAGACATACACATATAAAAATGGTATATTTGGAATCTGCTGGGTGTGCTGAAAAAAACAATATATGATTTGTATAATTTATTCCCAAGAAATTTACTTGAAACACGTTTAAACGTGAGATGCACCAAAATGCCGAAAACGAGCTTAGCACCAGGGTGGGAAATGGCTTAGCAGCCAAGGGGTTAAAAAGACACGGCAACCACCATATGGACTTTGATGCATATGACAGATGCATAGTCCCTTTAAACTTTCACGATTCCTGCAGAATTTGCCCCTTCCTAAGGCTATTTTACATGCAGGTTTGATCAAATGCACCGGACGGGGGTCTATTTTTTTACTCCGTGCGTGGCAATTGCTCCCATTGATTTTTAATAAGCATTCTTCAAAATGTTAAAAAAAATTACTTTTAGGAAAAACAACAACAAAACATTTCCTGTGTGGCTCGATCAACTATCGCAAATCAACAGGAGTGACCTCTGTGAACGCGCAAGATCGCGTGGGAGGAGATGGAGGGTAAATGCATATGAGGGGATTCTGCATATTCCCTATGCATTTGCACTGCAAAAATGGAAACAGATGACACAGCTATCATATACATCAAAGTGCAAACGATGGATACATTTACCATCAAATCTTCCATTCCTCCATACTAATAATAATGCAAGGCATTGTTGTATTTGCTATTTAGAGAACGCTATTAACCCATGGCACACTGTCATTCTGGAAAGGATACAGTGCGGCATTATGCGTTTTTATGGCGGTTGCTTACGAATGGAAACGGTAATACAGAAACCACAACTCAAGAAGTACTTATGGAAAACACAATCTACGATAGCATTGTAAAACAGTTCTTACAGACCGGCCTACAACCTGTAATAAGGTCGTTGCTATTTCTACTCCCTGCCAAGACTTTGTTGACAGCAGTGAGTAGTAGTGAAAAAGACAAACTTTATCTGGAGTGTACAACTCTGTGCCATCACAATGCATGGGGTTTCCAACTTGTCCCAAAGACAAATCATTTAAGAATCCTTTCAAACAGAACATATTTTTCTAACATTCGTTTTCTAGGGAAAGTTACCATTTACTTGTGCATTACTTGTCCATATTTAGGACTCTTTTTTTTCTTCCCTGTATGGCTGGGTCTCTGCAAGCTGCACTAGGAACCTCTCGTTTTTTTTACTACAAGGAGAGGAGACATGAGAAGTTGCAGGAGTGTTCCCGCTTGAATGCCTTGAGTTCCCCCTTTGTATGTTCTGCGGGAACAGCGTGGCTGGCCTTGTGTGATACGTAGATATTAGATATGGTGAGATTTTGCATTACGCAGGGCCAGCTCAGCCCTTCTCGCTGAAGGAATTGACCATTGTTGGCGCCTCATAACGAATGGAGAATTGATGGAGTTGAAACTGCAACTCTCCCTTTAGTGAACAGACAATTTTAAGTGAAGGGACAGCAGACATGCCTCAGGTGACTATATATTTTCAAATAAGTGAGTTTTTACACCTCCCAATTCTCCCTTTTGCAGAGTGACAGTCCTTCATTTGGACATGAAGCTCTGTGTCATCCTTTTTTGTAGCTCAGAATGTTTGCTGGGCATGAGTATATCATAGTGTTCTACAACCCCAAAACTCATATTATACGTATAAACAACATAAATTGTCTATATATTAAATTGTATAGGTAAAAAACAAACATTAAAAATACTTTATAAATTGCTATCACTAAGGATACCACAGCACCTAAAACAAATCTCGATGTTATGGAAGTATGGCACCATTAAGTCAATAAAAAAAGACTAGGGTGACCACATGTCCTGAATTGCCTGGGACAGTCCCGCAATGGGACTTTAAGTCCCAGGTGGCCAATCCTGGACAATGCATTGTCCTGGAATGAGAATGCTGAGTGAAGGAAAACTCACCCAATCAGCAGAGACTTCTCGACTCTCCTGACTGACTGAGAGTTCAGAAACCTCCCCTGATAGGCTGAGTCCCTCCTTCACGCCAAGCTCATTGTAACCTGCAGCCAGCACCAGTTAGGTGTGTGGGTGCGTAATGTCTGGTAATATTAGTTCTCTGAATCTGCTCATGTCTGGTAATAGAGGGGTTAATTATCTAACACTGCTCATGTCTGTAATGATTGTATGTATATCATACTCTAAATATATTATTACATCTGAAATCAACATGGTTCCCAATGCTTCCTAATAATTAATATAAAATGTATTTTATGTGTGACAGTGTGTATATGTGAATCGGTGTGAGAGATATATTTATATAATATAAATATGTGCATGTGACTGTGTGTGTATGTGAGACTTATATGTGTCTTATATTCGAGGTCATCTTAGAATCAGACCTCAAGATAGTCTGACTATAAGACTAAGATCCAGATCTGCCGCAGTGCTGCAGGGGACCTGGATCCTCAACCTCCACTGCTGCCGGCACTTCTGGCGGGGCTCTATGACGGAGCACTGGCGTCACATGCTCCATCATAGAAGCCCCGGCGGAAGTACCGGCCAGCAGCAGCCGAGGTTGTCAGCGCACATTGCGGCTGCCAGAGAGGAGGATCCCCTGCAGCGATGCAGGAGTCCTGGACCCTGCTCTCTGGCAGCTGGTAAACCTCCACAGCTCCCCTACACTTTACCGGGGCTTCTGTGACGGAGCACCGGCGTGATGCGAACTTCCGGTGCTCAGTCTTAGAAGCCCCAGCAGAAGCCCCGGGTAGCAGCAGGGGTTGTCTGCACGCATCACACAGACGTCCACCAGCTGCCCCCACTTGACACCAGGGAGTCTGGAGCACGGGGGACAAGTCAAGGGATGCATCCGTAAGTCGGGGGGGGGAATAAGGCATTTGAGGGGGGCAGAGTGGCATATAGGGTGGGTATAAGGCATATCAGGAAGGCAGAGTGGCAAGCCGTGGTGCAGATGAGCATAACTGGAGGACAAGTTGGCAACTAAAAGGAAATAAAAACAAAAATAATTTTTTTTTTTTCAATCATAGTTATTGTTAACTATGAAAAAAATAGTTTACGTGTGAATATTTACTAGTAAAACTTTGTTCCTATAAATTCAGGCTTTCTTTTTTTTTCCTAAATTAATATTCAAATTTCGGGGGGTCATTTTATAATCGGGATAGTCTTATAATTAAGCAAATATGGTATATAGCATATATATATATATATATATAATATAAAATTTTATGTGTATGCGACGCTGTGCCTACGTGAATCAGTGTGTATGTGGGATATATATATATATATATACATATTAAATGTTTGGGGGGTTTTGTATGTGACGGTGTGCAGATATATACTGTGTGTGTAATCTCATCAGCTTCATTGTGTGCCCCTGAACGGCAGAAATAAAATGTGGTCACCTAGAAAAAATAATAATATCTGTGCCATTGCTACGGTAGAATTTACTCTTAAAATAAGGATGTTCAAAGGGTACAAAATAAAGTATGTATGAAGTAGCATGTCACGTCATAACAGGAGGCAAAATATGTTTCTACGGTTTATACAGCCTGTGCTTTCAGCCTCCGTTCTGTTCCGCCTGTGCTTTTTCTCCGTGGATATTGTATGTATGTCTGTATGTCTGTATGTCTGTATGTCTGTATGTCTGTATGTCTGTATGTCTGTATGTCTGTATGTCTGGTCATCCTCGCCCTGCGTTTCTCCGCTTTCATCGCTCGTCTCCCCCTCTCCATTACTTTGTGACCACTACCACAGGCACTAAGGCTGGTATCTCTCACCCTCAGCTGGCAGCCCCGGGTGTAATGCTCACAGCCGACCACCACCTCCATTTCCTTTGAACTTGACGCCATGTGTGACCGGAGGAAGCGGAAATCGCGGGGCGGGGACTATCGCGTCGCAGCGCAGGGCAAAGATGCGTGCGGGTAGAACTAGCGGCGGCTGATTTGTTGCATCGCGTTCACCTCATACATGTAGTTTTATTATATTACCCCCAGTATGACGGCTACATAAAAAAATAACTATAATGGTCCAGAAAATAGTAAATAAAACCATGTTTGAGGGCTTGTTGCCATGTGTTGAGAAAAGGGATGTATACAGGTTAATTTTTTACACACACAACACACACACACACACTCGGAAATATTAAATAATTAATATTAATTGAACATTTCTTGGGTTAGGACCTTCCCTGGATTGGTTTAGGATGCAGAGGAAAGGCGAGGCCGCGGAAGTGATATAGCTCATTAAATACGGTAGCATTGTGTATGAACCCATGCAGTGCCTATAAGTATCCTATTATACAACACCTGTGTGTTACAGCCCACTACCAAGTAACATATCGTTATGGGAACTATTAGTACATGTGCTGTGACGTAACCGTAAAAACTGCCTAATGACAAATGTGAAGGGAGAGGTTATACGGTGCATGGAAAGTCTGTTCGACGTGCACCCGGCTTACAGACAATTTAGGATGCTGTGACAAAAGATGAGCCTTGCAGCTTGCGGCCAGCAGGTGGCGATGTAAAGCCAATTTTTTGAGTTCTGATTCATAAGACGACCCCCTCAAAATTTCAATATTACGGTAATTTAGGGGGGGGGGTGAGAGCCTGAATATAAGACGACCCTGT
>VKOC01016010.1:0-14223 GCA_009364415.1 Spea multiplicata
TAGAGTGACGTATACATGGTCTAGGCCATTCTATGCACAAGTCAAGGCTGAAGGCAGGGGTCTGTGTAGACCACCAGTACGCATGCAGAAGTCACTACCATGAGTTTCAATGGGTTCCTGACCCTGATTGGCTCCTCTCAAAATAATGCAGACAATGAACCATAATCTTGCCAAATCATTCGTTTGATTATAATGCTATAGAATACTAAATATAATAAAAGTAACAATACCAGGAAAGCAAAATGGGCCATAAATTAAGATCTATAAATCTGAGTTCGGGTTTTGAGACCAGTGAAGCCATCGTAGTGTAATTGGATGCTCTCCAGCAGAATGGACTGAGTCTTCCATGAACAGGTCGAACGCCTTCTTCAGGACCCAGACACCAATAGTAGAAACGTGTCTGGATTTCTAGTGTAGTGAAGTTGAACCAGGACTTCTCCAATTCATCTTTTTCATACGCAGTTCATTGAATATTTTTGTCATAACTAATCCAAATTAACCAACTGTAATCAAAAGATATTGTTTGTCGCTTGGGGTGTCTGAGTTTAAATGTAGGACTGATAGGGCTCCATAATACCCAGGGAAGGACTTTGCTATTTGAATGAGGCTGGATGGGGAATCTGTAGGCTGCCAAATGTTGCCCTAATTTCATAGACATTTAATGTATATTATATTGCAGGATTAGATTCTGATTGGCTCTGTCCATATCTGCGCCATATGTTTCCTTCAGATGCAGTTCTTGGCTGTCCATCGCCCCATTGGATTCTTACTTCAATGAGTCTCTACTTTTATTCTTTTATGCTCAAATAATTTTCTCACTTTGACCTTATTGTTGATTGGATTTCCCTGATTCGACTTCAAAGGTAATTTTAGCCATCATATGTAGGTTAGTTTATACGATAGCTACATGGTCTCTTAAAATATTAAAATTCTGAAAATCTTTAGGGCGTAGCTTTTTCTATCGCATGTGGGGCGGCCGTCCCATCAGCTTTATCAATTATTTGCATATAATTTAAACTTTTTTCATGAATATATTGCGGTATATGGAATAGGGTAAGCTTTCCTTGGGGACCATCTTTGTTTTTTTTGTTTTTTTTAACATTCTTTTTATTTATTTATGACAGAAAAAGATAAGAAATACATAACAGACTAGTAAATTAAAAAACAAAAGAAAAACAAAACACAAATAAGCATACAGTATTACATCGACGCCTTACATACAGTTACAAAGTAATATCTTATAGTAACGTTAACAGTTTACATCTCTATAGGTTATTGTAACTCATAAACCAAAGTTGAGTCCTTGATACCTGAGTAGTACAAACATAATACGGTACTTTATATAAAATGCTGCCTGAGCGTTCAAAAACACATCCCAGTTTCTATTATCTCTCAGTATTGTAGTGCGGTCAACACCAATCGGGTTCTACATTATTACTCATAACAAGAAGAAAGAAAAAAAAAAGAGAACGCATATAGGACAAGTAGAATTAATTATTATAGAGCTTTCTCCAGTTGTTTTAACCAAAAATCCCATGAAACAGATTTCTTTATAGAATAAAAATAAGATTTATATACTTGTCTTTCCATTTTGATCTGAAATTTCAATTGCGTAATAACCGCGTTCCAACAAATAGCAGTATCTTGTTTCCATTGCCGGGCTATTGTTATTTTTACAGCGATGAAACAATGGATAATTAATTGTTTTTCTTTCAAGCTACAATTTGGCCATTCTAAATGTAATAAGGCAGATGCCGGAGATCTGTTAATATTTTTGGTTGTTAAAGTATACACTAGGTCAAATATCTTAGACCATATTTTCTTTATTCCCTGACAACTCCACCATATGTGGAGAAAACTGCCCTTATCTTGTCTACATCGCCAGCACAGATCAGAGGAGTTAGGGTACATCTTATGTATTCTCGTTGGAACCAGGTACCACCTGTTCAAAATTTTAAATTGTGTTTCGGCCAAAGATAAAGAATGAATTGATAAGGTAACATCAAAGAAAGATTTTTGCCAGTTTTCGAGGTCAATTTCTATATTTAATTCTCTTTCCCAAATATCCACAATCGGTGGTTTACTTGCTACTGAGATATGGATAGAGTTGATTAAGTCTCTACTTTTAGATAGCACTCTATCCACGTAATTGCCTGAAAAGATCCTTTGAATATTGGGCATAAACTCCTGATTATCTATTATTATCTCTTTCTGTATAAAATTTTTAATCCTCAAATATTTAAAAATATCAGAATTATTTAAATGATATTCTTGTAATAATTGTGGGAACGTTTTAGGGCCTGATTTAGTCAAAAGTTGATCAAATGACTCTATACCTTTGTTTCTCCAGTCATCCAAGTTTATATTTGGAATAAAATATTCTGCGGATTTGAGTTTTGAAGAGATTGGGATTCCTTTCTGAAGGTTTAAAGATCTCTTAATTGTTACCCAAGTTGGAAGTATTTGGCTCATTATCATGTTTTGTTTTCTTATCTTTAGAATGTTTTCGGCATTTAAAGGGTGCCATATGATACCCGCAAAGTTCTTATTATCGCCTACCTCTGACTCTATGTCATACCATCCTTCATTAATAGAGTCTTCTAATTGTAATCTATAGATGTGTACTAACATGTTTGCTAAGAAGACATTTTTAATAATGGGAAGGCCCAGACCTCCATATTTGGGTTTTCGGGCCAATATAGTGGATTTCAGTCTTGGTTTTTTTGCCTTCCAAACAAAACCCTCAAAACTCCTCTGGACTAAACTTAACCACGCATCAGGCACATTTAATGGCAGCATTGAGAACAAATATGACCACTTTGGAACGATATACGAGTTTAAGATATTAATTCTACCCCACCAAGAAAATTCCTTATTTCTCCATTCTCTTAACCTTAGGTTTGTTTGCTTCAATAATCGAATAAAGTTGGTTTCTAAAATTGTTGTCATTGTTTTTGTTATATATATACCTAAGTATTCAAAATCTGATTTAACCCAAACAAAATCAAAATTACTTTGTATTCGATCTTTTACTTTATTATTTATCTTTACTTCTAAAATTGAAGTTTTATTTATGTTCATCTTATAGTTTGAGACCGAACTCTATGATTCAAATTCTTCCATTAAAGAAAATTGTGGGTTAGTAATGGAGATTAATATATCATCAGCATAGAGATTGATCTTTAAATCTCGGGATCTTGTAGAAAAGCCATGGATATTGACATTACTTCTAATGGCAATAGCTAATGGCTCCACTGATATAATGTATAACAAGGGGGATAAGGGACAACCCTGTCTAGTACCGTTCTTTAACGCAAACCACTTAGCACATATATTAGGTCCCACTGTTCTGGCTGTTGGGTTTGCGTAGAGAACCATAATTGCCGAGTATATCCATCCCGTAATTCCAAATTTACTCAAAGTACTCCTCATAAAATCCCATCCAACTCGGTCGAAAGCTTTCTCTGCATCGACTGACATAATGATAGTTGGAATATCCTTCTTTTCTGCTTGATCTAAAATATTAATTATTCTTCTGATATGATTACAGGACGATCTTCCGGGGATGAAGCCAACCTGATCCCGATTAATTATCGTATTAAGAATCAATTTTAGTCTGTTGGCGAGTATAGAGGAGTATAATTTTACGTCAACGTTTATGAGCGAGATGGGTCTATAGTTAGCAGGGTCTGTAGGGTCTTTTCCTTCTTTAAGGATGGGAAGAATATTAGCTCTAGTCATTTCAATGGGAATTGCACCTTTAGCAACAATGGAATTGAAGGTAAGCATCAAAGGGTCAAGTAATTGCAGACTAAAACTCTTAAAAAATAAATTTGTGAAGCCACCCGGGCCAGGAGTTTTATATTTATTTAACCTAGAGATCACTAATCTAATTTCAGATTTAGTTATTTCTTTATTTAATAAAGCTCTCTGGGCTTCAGAAATCTGGGGTAAATTTATTTTAGAGCGATACTGTTCAATATCTTTTTGTGATACCGTATTACCCAAATTGTATAGTTTTCCATAGTAATAATTAAATTGGTTTCCGATTGCTTCAGGTGTAAGGTAGATCTCATTATCTATCACAAGCTTGTTAATTCGGTTATTAGATTTTATTTTTCTTAATCTTTTTGTCATCATTTTATCTACCCTGTTACTACAACAGTAAAATTTAGTTTTTAATTTTTCCATAACTTGGACTGTGTTCTCCATTAGCTTTTCGTTAATTTGTGTTTGGATCTCTTTGAGTTTTTCTGGTTAAATAATATATATAATTCCCTGAGGTTCCTCCCTTGACTCTTCCTAGATTTAGATTTTAGTTTTATTAAGAGCCCTCTTAAGAAGGCTTTAAATGTGCACCAATTATTTTCTGGGGAAGTATCTTTAGGGTTATTTTCTTTAAAAAATAGATTTGTTGATTCTGCTAGGTGCTAGGTAATGTTTTCTTTATTATATAATAGAGAGTCGTCTAATTTCCACGTCGTTCTGGTTTTCTCAATTAAAACCATCTTTGTTGATGTATAGCTTATAATTTATAACATGACTGCTCGCCCATAGCCAGATCCCATTTCTTTATTGTTTCCTGTCCTTGATTCAAATCTATTCTGTTCCGTTACTGAATAATTGTTTGGTCTAAAATTGGGGGGGCGCAGTTGATGGTTCCTGTTTGTACAAGAGAGAAGGGATGATAGAATATCAGGACATTTGGAAAGTATTGGTTAGTATTATATTTAAGAAAAGATACACACAAAACCATATGTATATATACATATATGATATATATTATATATGTATTAAGATGTTTAATAACTCCTAATGACAAAGCCCATACATGTACGGGCTCAAAATGCATTATTTAAAATGGGTTTAGGGACTGCCCATTGTCCTTAAGGGGTTAATTTAAAATTCCAATTCATGGATTTAACCACATCAGTAGTAGGGCTCCGCTTCTGCATTAAGATCAACAAATATCTGGACGAAATACTGTTGATCTTCATTGATCCGGAGCATCTTGGCACTCGTAGCACTGATGATGGAAAGACATCTGTCCCAAAATGCTGTCTTGGATCTGTCAGCCATGAATGGTGCTGCTGGGTAAGTAGTCTTATTGCCCATGTAGGAACAGGTGATGTAGGCACAGGTGAGCAATTGCGCCACTAATTCGTCCTCCTTGGCCAGCTCTGATGAAATGACATCTCTACAGATCATGTAGAGGAATATAACACTGGCCGGGGTTAGAAAGCGACCATTCTTCCGTTCATGTAGGGCTTGGTCTAAATTTCTTAGCCATATCCCAGGCTTCAATGGCGAGAGGTCCTCCAGCTTCGAGCACCTGCGGCAGATAAATTCCCCCAAACACCTCAGCAGATCGCTGGTGGTAGCGCGAAGCACCACAGGTTTGGGGGGCGCAGCTACTGGTTCCTGCTCCGTCATGGTCGAGGCGTCTTGATACTGCTTCTTAGAATCATGTGAGGAGCATGATCTCCTCTCCTTAGATTGTCCATCCTTGACCTTCTTGGAGGCTTTGCTGGAGAAGCAGGATGAACAGAGTGACAACGCGTTCCCCATGATTGGTGAACCTGAATAAAAACAAGGGGAACAAAAATTAACTATATTTTATCTAATAAATAGAAAATAAAACCTATTCTAATATGTGAAATAAAAATCTATAAAAGGTTTGTAGGGTCATCATACTAATAGTTTCAATTTAAAAAAGAAATTTAGGACATTAGAGTAGAACAAATTTTTTATGAAGTCAATAAAATTTTCTGTGCCGGTGACATAAATGTAACAAAACCTAAACGCTCGTTATTTCATATCTGCCATATGTAACAGTCAATGGAAACGTCTAATAATTCTTAGTTCATATGCTTACTAGAAATACTTAAAAGACAAAATGATTGCCATAGAGATCTAGTTTACGATTCAAATAAGAGGTTAACATATTGAAAGCCGGGGTTCCACAAAGGCAGCGCTTACCTCAGATTGTCAAGTAAACCGTAGAATAGAACCGAAGTTCTAGTTCTTCAACCCGTCTAATGTCGAGTTAGTGAATTTTTCCTCTAAAATCTCTGATCCAAGTTATTCGTCTGAAGTCTTGGCCAGTTCGCACAAGGAATGACTGGTTTAAGCATTTCTGCTCTATGTAAACGGTATCTCCATTGTGACATCACTGTTATGATGTCACAATGGAGGTACCATTATGACATCACTGTTCTGACATCACTGTTCAGAGCCTGTCCCAGCCTGCCCAGCCTTTTTTTTAAAATGTGTTTACAGTTTTTCATAGTGAGAAGATCATTACAATAATAACAACAACGTGAATTTAAATACATTCATTCATACAATACAGCGAGTAAAGAACACATAAGTAAAACAAACTAAATATTATCTCATATGTTTAATATATCATGCATAATAAAGGGAAATAACGTTTTAAATCGTGAAATTGAATGCAAGACAAAATATTATAGGGGGAATTAGTGGAAAAAGCGAGTATTTAAAAGCATCGCAGGCAGGACCCTTTCTTGCTGGGTTTGTTTGGTGTCAGCAGGGGGCGCTAAAGGGAAGGCAAGAGACGTAAAGATATCGTTATACAGGTCGCGGCTATACGAATACAAGCTCTATGATATGTGTGGGTGATAAGATATTTAAAAATATGCGTTAAAAAGGCTAGGGTTACGAGAATAAATCGCATTCCATCAAGGGTTAAAACGATTACCAGAACTAACTGAAAAAAAACACCAGAGCTAGTTTGAAAATGTAGTCTGTGATGTTAGGGGGGTTGGAAGCCGTATCCGACACGGAGGGAAGAAGAAGACTTTCTTGGCAGCCGATACATTTGATACTATGAGTGAGGGTCCGGAGATCCCCTGCCCCGTCACTGGTTTATCGGAACTTTTACTGGTTTGTAGCGCTTTCCTTGCGCAGTAAATTCGTTTTAATATTCCTTAATTCTGTGTATGCAGAGAGCGTTAGTTCTTGGTTGGAGGTCTAGGTCGGGTTTAGGCGTATTATGTTTTAGAAATGGGTAGATTATCACCCCGAACCCCAATGTTTTGCCTCTTCACCTTCATCCTTCACTCTTCTAGATGCTTGTCAGCCTTGGCTTGTAGACAATAGTAACGCGGAAGCAAGTTTATTTCATGGAGTCTGAAACGGATGTATTTAGTACTTTAGATATACCGTTTATGCTTCCACTTTATTTATTTACTGCACTTATTCATGTATCTGTAGTTAAACGGTTGCTCTTAAAACGCTTATCAATGTCATTGCCTCCTTTTTACATGAGAGGGAGCCGTAGATTAAATCTGCATTTCGTTTCTGCGCAGTAAATCTGTTTACCGCAAGCAAAATCGTTTTGGACAAACGTTTCTTTTTTTCATATTCGTACAACAATTTTTTCCCCTGACCAAACAATGGAAGTTCTTACACCCATCCGTATAACGGAAAACATCCATATGTGGTCTTATATTAGACATTTTTCATTTTTTTCAGTGTATGTATCTGTAGTTTATGTCATACAGACGATACCGCGTAGCATTTGATAAGTGGCGTGGCACAATAATTTGTGGCTAATGATGCATTTTAAATTTAATTATAAAATTGTATACGAGCGATCGTCATGAAGTGACCCAACAGAGAGTATCTGGTAACATTAGAGGTCATGTAACAATAATTAAACAATAAGCAGGGACGGCAGACGAAGGTCTGGAAAGGGCATTCCTTTCCCGTTATTGTAGAGGTTAGAGTGACGTATACATGGTCTAGGCCATCCCATGCACAAGTCAAGGCTGAAGGCAGGGGTCTGTGTAGACCACCAGTACGCATGCAGAAGGCACTACCATGAGTTTCAATGGGTTCCTGACCCTGATTGGCTCCTCTCAAAATAATGCAGACAATGAACCATAATCTTGCCAAATCATTCGTTTGATTATAATGCTATAGAATACTAAATATAATAAAAGTAACAATACCAGGAAAGCAAAATGGTCCATAAATTAAGATCTATAAATCTGAGTTCGGGTTTTGAGACCAGTGAAGCCATCGTAGTGTAATTTAATGCTCTCCAGCAGAATGGACTGAGTCTTCCATGAACAGGTCGAACGCCTTCTTCAGGACCCAGACGCCAATAGTAGAAACGTGTCTGGATTTCTAGTGTAGTGAAGTTGAACCAGGACTTCTCCAATTCATCTTTTTCATACACAGTTCATTGAATATTTTTGTGTGTCATAACTAATCCAAATTAACCAACTGTAATCAAAAGATATTGTTTGTCGCTAGGGGTGTCTGAGTTTAAATGTAGGACTGATAGGGCTCCATAATACCCAGGGAAGGACTTTGCTATTTGAATGAGGCTGGATGGGGAATCTGTAGGCTGCCAAATGTTGCCCTAATTTCATAGACATTTAATGTATATTATATTGCAGGATTAGATTCTGATTGGCTCTGTCCATATCTGCGCCATATGTTTCCTTCAGATGCAGTTCTTGGCTGTCCATCGCCCCATTGGATTCTTACTTCAATGAGTCTCTACTTTTATTCTTTTATGCTCAAATAATTTTCTCACTTTGACCTTATTGTTGATTGGATTTCCCTGATTCGACTTCAAAGGTAATTTTAGCCATCATATGTAGGTTAGTTTATACGATAGCTACATGGTCTCTTAAAATATTAAAATTCTGAAAATCTTTAGGGCGTAGCTTTTTCTATCGCATGTGGGGCGGCCGTCCCATCAGCTTTATCAATTATTTGCATATAATTTAAACTTTTTTCATGAATATATTGCGGTATATGGAATAGGGTAAGCTTTCCTTGGGGACCATCTTTGTTTTTTTTGTTTTTTTTAACATTCTTTTTATTTATTTATGACAGAAAAAGATAAGAAATACATAACAGACTAGTAAATTAAAAAACAAAAGAAAAACAAAACACAAATAAGCATACAGTATTACATCGACGCCTTACATACAGTTACAAAGTAATATCTTATAGTAACGTTAACAGTTTACATCTCTATAGGTTATTGTAACTCATAAACCAAAGTTGAGTCCTTGATACCTGAGTAGTACAAACATAATACGGTACTTTATATAAAATGCTGCCTGAGCGTTCAAAAACACATCCCAGTTTCTATTATCTCTCAGTATTGTAGTGCGGTCAACACCAATCGGGTTCTACATTATTACTCATAACAAGAAGAAAGAAAAAAAAAAGAGAACGCATATAGGACAAGTAGAATTAATTATTATAGAGCTTTCTCCAGTTGTTTTAACCAAAAATCCCATGAAACAGATTTCTTTATAGAATAAAAATAAGATTTATATACTTGTCTTTCCATTTTGATCTGAAATTTCAATTGCGTAATAACCGCGTTCCAACAAATAGCAGTATCTTGTTTCCATTGCCGGGCTATTGTTATTTTTACAGCGATGAAACAATGGATAATTAATTGTTTTTCTTTCAAGCTACAATTTGGCCATTCTAAATGTAATAAGGCAGATGCCGGAGATCTGTTAATATTTTTGGTTGTTAAAGTATACACTAGGTCAAATATCTTAGACCATATTTTCTTTATTCCCTGACAACTCCACCATATGTGGAGAAAACTGCCCTTATCTTGTCTACATCGCCAGCACAGATCAGAGGAGTTAGGGTACATCTTATGTATTCTCGTTGGAACCAGGTACCACCTGTTCAAAATTTTAAATTGTGTTTCGGCCAAAGATAAAGAATGAATTGATAAGGTAACATCAAAGAAAGATTTTTGCCAGTTTTCGAGGTCAATTTCTATATTTAATTCTCTTTCCCAAATATCCACAATCGGTGGTTTACTTGCTACTGAGATATGGATAGAGTTGATTAAGTCTCTACTTTTAGATAGCACTCTATCCACGTAATTGCCTGAAAAGATCCTTTGAATATTGGGCATAAACTCCTGATTATCTATTATTATCTCTTTCTGTATAAAATTTTTAATCCTCAAATATTTAAAAATATCAGAATTATTTAAATGATATTCTTGTAATAATTGTGGGAACGTTTTAGGGCCTGATTTAGTCAAAAGTTGATCAAATGACTCTATACCTTTGTTTCTCCAGTCATCCAAGTTTATATTTGGAATAAAATATTCTGCGGATTTGAGTTTTGAAGAGATTGGGATTCCTTTCTGAAGGTTTAAAGATCTCTTAATTGTTACCCAAGTTGGAAGTATTTGGCTCATTATCATGTTTTGTTTTCTTATCTTTAGAATGTTTTCGGCATTTAAAGGGTGCCATATGATACCCGTAAAGTTCTTATTATCGCCTACCTCTGACTCTATGTCATACCATCCTTCATTAATAGAGTCTTCTAATTGTAATCTATAGATGTGTACTAACATGTTTGCTAAGAAGATATTTTTAATAATGGGAAGGCCCAGACCTCCATATTTGGGTTTTCGGGCCAATATAGTGGATTTCAGTCTTGGTTTTTTTTGCCTTCCAAACAAAACCCTCAAAACTCCTCTGGACTAAACTTAACCACGCATCAGGCACATTTAATGGCAGCATTGAGAACAAATATGACCACTTTGGAACGATATACGAGTTTAAGATATTAATTCTACCCCACCAAGAAAATTCCTTATTTCTCCATTCTCTTAACCTTAGGTTTGTTTGCTTCAATAATCGAATAAAGTTGGTTTCTAAAATTGTTGTCATTGTTTTTGTTATATATATACCTAAGTATTCAAAATCTGATTTAACCCAAACAAAATCAAAATTACTTTGTATTCGATCTTTTACTTTATTATTTATCTTTACTTCTAAAATTGAAGTTTTATTTATGTTCA
Organism: Spea multiplicata; assembly: GCA_009364415.1. Taxonomy (NCBI): domain Eukaryota; kingdom Metazoa; phylum Chordata; class Amphibia; order Anura; family Pelobatidae; genus Spea; species Spea multiplicata. Next base: position 10,832 of record VKOC01016010.1, read on the forward strand.
TCTTATAGTTTGAGACCGAACTCTATGATTCAAATTCTTCCATTAAAGAAAATTGTGGGTTAGTAATGGAGATTAATATATCATCAGCATAGAGATTGATCTTTAAATCTCGAGATCTTGTAGAAAAGCCATGGATATTGACATTACTTCTAATGGCAATAGCTAATGGCTCCACTGATATAATGTATAACAAGGGGGATAAGGGACAACCCTGTCTAGTACCGTTCTTTAACGCAAACCACTTAGCACATATATTAGGTCCCACTGTTCTGGCTGTTGGGTTTGCGTAGAGAACCATAATTGCCGAGTATATCCATCCCGTAATTCCAAACGTACTCAAAGTACTCCTCATAAAATCCCATCCAACTCGGTCGAAAGCTTTCTCTGCATCGACTGACATAATGATAGTTGGAATATCCTTCTTTTCTGCTTGATCTAAAATATTAATTATTCTTCTGATATGATTACAGGACGATCTTCCGGGGATGAAGCCAACCTGATCCCGATTAATTATCGTATTAAGAATCAATTTTAGTCTGTTGGCGAGTATAGACGAGTATAATTTTACGTCAACGTTTATGAGCGAGATGGGTCTATAGTTAGCAGGGTCTGTAGGGTCTTTTCCTTCTTTAAGGATGGGAAGAATATTAGCTCTAGTCATTTCAATGGGAATTGCACCTTTAGCAACAATGGAATTGAAGGTAAGCATCAAAGGGTCAAGTAATTGCAGACTAAAACTCTTAAAAAATAAATTTGTGAAGCCACCCGGGCCAGGAGTTTTATATTTATTTAACCTAGAGATCACTAATCTAATTTCAGATTTAGTTATTTCTTTATTTAATAAAGCTCTCTGGGCTTCAGAAATCTGGGGTAAATTTATTTTAGAGCGATACTGTTCAATATCTTTTTGTGATACCGTATTACCCAAATTGTATAGTTTTCCATAGTAATAATTAAATTGGTTTCCGATTGCTTCAGGTGTAAGGTAGATCTCATTATCTATCACAAGCTTGTTAATTCGGTTATTAGATTTTATTTTTCTTAATCTTTTTGTCATCATTTTATCTACCCTGTTACTACAACAGTAAAATTTAGTTTTTAATTTTTCCATAACTTGGACTGTGTTCTCCATTAGCTTTTCGTTAATTTGTGTTTGGATCTCTTTGAGTTTTTCTGGTTAAATAATATATATAATTCCCTGAGGTTCCTCCCTTGACTCTTCCTAGATTTAGATTTTAGTTTTATTAAGAGCCCTCTTAAGAAGGCTTTAAATGTGCACCAATTATTTTCTGGGGAAGTATCTTTAGGGTTATTTTCTTTAAAAAATAGATTTGTTGATTCTGCTAGGTGCTAGGTAATGTTTTCTTTATTATATAATAGAGAGTCGTCTAATTTCCACGTCGTTCTGGTTTTCTCAATTAAAACCATCTTTGTTGATGTATAGCTTATAATTTATAACATGACTGCTCGCCCATAGCCAGATCCCATTTCTTTATTGTTTCCTGTCCTTGATTCAAATCTATTCTGTTCCGTTACTGAATAATTGTTTGGTCTAAAATTGGGGGGGCGCAGTTGATGGTTCCTGTTTGTACAAGAGAGAAGGGATGATAGAATATCAGGACATTTGGAAAGTATTGGTTAGTATTATATTTAAGAAAAGATACACACAAAACCATATGTATATATACATATATGATATATATTATATATGTATTAAGATGTTTAATAACTCCTAATGACAAAGCCCGTACATGTACGGGCTCAAAATGCATTATTTAAAATGGGTTTAGGGACTGCCCATTGTCCTTAAGGGGTTAATTTAAAATTCCAATTCATGGATTTAACCACATCAGTAGTAGGGCTCCGCTTCTGCATTAAGATCAACAAATATCTGGACGAAATACTGTTGATCTTCATTGATCCGGAGCATCTTGGCACTCGTAGCACTGATGATGGAAAGACATCTGTCCCAAAATGCTGTCTTGGATCTGTCAGCCATGAATGGTGCTGCTGGGTAAGTAGTCTTATTGCCCATGTAGGAACAGGTGATGTAGGCACAGGTGAGCAATTGCGTCACTAATTCGTCCTCCTTGGCCAGCTCTGATGAAATGACATCTCTACAAATCATGTAGAGGAATATAACACTGGCCGGGGTTAGAAAACGACCATTCTTCCGTTCATGTAGGGCTTGGTCTAAATTTCTTAGCCATATCCCAGGCTTCAATGGCGAGAGATCCTCCAGCTTCGAGCACCTGCGGCAGATAAATTCCCCCAAACACCTCAGCAGATCGCTGGTGGTAGCGCGAAGCACTACAGGTTTGGGGGGCGCAGCTATTGGTTCCTGCTCCGTCATGGTTGAGGCGTCTTGATACTGCTTCTTAGAATCATGTGAGGAGCATGATCTCCTCTCCTTAGATTTTCCATCCTTGACCTTCTTGGAGGCTTTGCTGGAGAAGCAGGATGAACAGAGTGACAACGCGTTCCCCATGATTGGTGAACCTGAATAAAAACAAGGGGAACAAAAATTAACTATATTTTATCTAATAAATAGAAAATAAAACCTATTCTAATATGTGAAATAAAAATCTATAAAAGGTTTGTAGGGTCATCATACTAATAGTTTCAATTTAAAAAAGAAATTTAGGACATTAGAGTAGAACAAATTTTTTATGAAGTCAATAAAATTTTCTGTGCCGGTGACATAAATGTAACAAAACCTAAACGCTCGTTATTTCATATCTGCCATATGTAACAGTCAATGGAAACGTCTAATAATTCTTAGTTCATATGCTTACTAGAAATACTTAAAAGACAAAATGATTGCCATAGAGATCTAGTTTACGATTCAAATAAGAGGTTAACATATTGAAAGCCGGGGTTCCACAAAGGCAGCGCTTACCTCAGATTGTCAAGTAAACCGTAGAATAGAACCGAAGTTCTAGTTCTTCAACCCGTCTAATGTCGAGTTAGTGAATTTTTCCTCTAAAATCTCTGATCCAAGTTATTCGTCTGAAGTCTTGGCCAGTTCGCAGAAGGAATGACTGGTTTAAGCATTTCTGCTCTATGTAAACGGTATCTCCATTGTGACATCACTGTTATGATGTCACAATGGAGGTACCATTATGACATCACTGTTCTGACATCACTGTTCAGAGCCTGTCCCAGCCTGCCCAGCCTTTTTTTTAAATGTGTTTACAGTTTTTCATAGTGAGAAGATCATTACAATAATAACAACAACGTGAATTTAAATACATTCATTCATACAATACAGCGAGTAAAGAACACATAAGTAAAACAAACTAAATATTATCTCATATGTTTAATATATCATGCATAATAAAGGGAAATAACGTTTTAAATCGTGAAATTGAATGCAAGACAAAATATTATAG
>VKOC01016014.1:0-11903 GCA_009364415.1 Spea multiplicata
GGTTGGAGACCTTGAGGGCTGGAGTTTGGTGCTACCATGCTTGGATTGGCCATCTGGCAAAACTGTGTGAGCTGACAACAGTTTAAGGTCAAAAGTCACCATTGCAAGACTGAGCACTGCAACAAAATACAAAGTAGTTATGCTGCATCAGCAAGGTCTCTTCCAGGCAGAAATTTAAGACAGAAAGGGATGTCCAAGCTCCTTAGTAGAAGCACAAAAAACGGGCAATGTTGAAGACTGTAGACGCAGTGATCAGCCAAGGTAACTTAGTGTCGCGTATGAAAGACACATCATGTTTGCAATCAGAAGATGTCTGACAAGTGGGCCATCAGCTTAGCATTGGCCAAAAACAGTGTGCACATCGATCTACTGCCGGAGACAGCTGGTCAGAAGTGGTCTTCATGGAAGACTTGCGACCAAAAAGCCATATGTCTGACGTGGAAACAAGGCCAAGTGACTATTCACGAAAACATAGGAACTAGATTGCAAAAAAGTAGCAGAAAAATAGCAGAAATATTTGGCAATGACAAGAATGAGTGCTTGTAGTCAACGGTGAAGCATGGTGGAAGTTCCTTGCTGGTTTGAGAGTGCTTTTCTGGAAATGGAGTTGGAAATTGATCAGAATTAATGATTTCCTTAATGCTGCGAAATACAGGTAGACATTTATCCATCATGCAATACCATCAGGGAGGCATCTGATTCTGCAGCATGACAACAACTCATATAGCCAAAGTCATTAAGAACTATCTTCAGTGTAAATAAGGAGTCTATATATCTATATACCGTATATAGATACACATATAGTTATGTATATATATATATATATATACATGTATATATACATATAGATATATCTAGATTTATTACAGTGCCAACGTGATCCAGCTAAGGGAAATCCTAAAAACAGTTAATAGGAAGAGTACGCAGGTATTTAAAATTAACGTCAGAAAAGTAGTTGCAGTTCCTGCTGCATCCATGTATCTCCCGAATTCATTAACCTTTTATAAGCTGTTTGGATACTCGAAAGGGGCCTTTTCTTGCTGCTATTATTTCAATTTATTTTGGAATCATCAAACCTCATCAAGGAAAATGTCAGAGCACTTAAATAAAATATGTAAAATGAGAATACATGAGAGCTGTCAATTTAATCTCTTATTCACACTATTTTTCCCCTTATGGCACTGAAGAGGGGAAACTGAAAACTTTGCAAGGCACAGACAGTGCATGCTAAACCAGTGGGAACTCAGATGCTGATTATTTAATTGTTTCTGCCTGTTAGCTGATGTAATTAACTGAAATAGCCGAGTTAAATAAATATATACATAAATAATTCGCTTGCAAGGATTATAATTTTAGTGAGCCTGTCCTGGGCATTTTATTGACTTAACAGATAGGGAGGACATGGAAGTATTCGTAACACATAAGTGCAATTAAAACGAATCAATATTTTGAAGGATATGCATCAGTATTTATATACTTTTTATCTATTTTAAAACATTTTAGAAGGACATGGGCAATATATTTTAAGTATCCCAAATCATATATCAATGATTGCTCTATATCGTTAAAATAATAATACATTTTATTGTTTAGGATGACTTTGTTGGTCCCGAGACCACAAAGCAGCACGTCATTTACATACTGAGTGGTGAAAAGATGGAGGGTAAAAAAAAATGTATTGATTTCATGTGGGATATTTTAGTATCATATTTTTATGGTTTATCAGCTGTGGCAATGTAAGAGAGACTTTTTATGTATGGATCCATCTCTGTTACTTGTCTGAAAGCCCTTTCCAGGTTAATCTAGTTGCCCCCTCCCCTGCATGGCATTTGGATGTCTGACTATGGGATAGAGAGAGGGGAGAATGTGAGGGAGAATATGCACCGCTGTATGTACATGAGAACATTAATTACCAAAGATGAATGCTGCTTTACAACTATTTCCATTGAGATGTTCACATGGGCTGCGGGTAATGAAGAGCAAATTTTCAAAAACATGCCTCCTTGTGTTCCATATCCAAGTATGGAAGAGCGATCGGTGCTCCTATAATGCCTACTTGAATGACTTACTCCCTTGTGTAACTACATCATGCGGGGGGCATGGGAAAAACAAAAGAGATCTGGATTGGAACAGCACAGGTCTCCACTAGTTGATTGGGACCATACTTTGGGTTGCTGCTACAAGAGAGTAAAATTAGGAAACAAACCCATTCCAGCATGTGTGTACCAGCCAGAAACAAGGTACCTCTGCATTTGTACTTTCATCACAACTATAAGGTGGGAAGGCTACATTTCTACCACATAAGAAGTTTATAAAGCATTATACCGGTATATCCCTGGTAGAAATACACACACTTTGTAAAAGCTTTATTTTCAGAGTAAATTACTGGGTACGTCACTATTCAGCATCACAATGTTAGCTAATATATTTATAGATTTTAGCAGTAGGTTACTTATGTGAAGAATAGTAAATAAGCATGAAATCACAATGTAAGAGCAATGGAAGTATACTTTGGATAAAATGCCTAACGCAACCAATTTGTACTGATGTGACCCAAACCTGCTGTTTTGGACAAAAGGTAAAGCATTCCCATTGTGAAGGAGATGGATACACTGTCTGGTTTCTTTATCACTGACGCTGTTTCTGTTTTCATGTAAACTGATTTGTATGTTGCACGCTGCGTAGGCAAAATTTATACAAAAAATCAACATTTTCTTAAATGAGATCCGTGGAAATTCATAACTAGCTTTATATAATCATATTTTTCAAGAATGTCATGACAAAAACAGATTGCCTGGCTTTTAATCTCAATTGTATCTTTGCATGAGGAACCATTTAATAATTACACATTCTAAATACATTGAATACACATACACGTTCTAAATGCATTGAATGAAAACTGGTATGCTACCAGCTGACATATGACTTTTTCAAGAGCTAATCTCCTTCTGGAATTTCTTACTCAAGTAATATTGACTTTTCTCTCATTATAATGTCAAGAATTCCGATCAAGGATGTGTTTACAACAGAGGTTCGTCTGTCTACCAGGGAGATGAAATTGTGGAGATCAGTTATTAGGCTAATGATTTTATGACTAAATATCCAATATTTTATTAGAATTGTTGCTATAACTGTGAGGATTCTCTAAATAACTTGAATTCATGTGTATAAACAAATATACCGAAAGCACAGCACACAGGCAAAAATGGATAAAAGGCATACACATTCACATTCACACATTGTTTCTAGAATAATAATCAATAAAAATACACAAAACAGAGCAAGAATTCAATGCACACCCAGTGAAATCTAAAAAAAAAAAAATTGGTGATTCCGTAACACTATATGGCCTATATTGTTTAGCCCGCCACTATGTCAAAGTATGCCAAGTTTGGCTACCAAGGAGCTGAGTCAGTGGGACTGCATTGCATTTTAACCCAAATGAGACTTTCAAGCAATTTAAAGCCTTCTCTGGACACCATTAGTGGTGCACTTGTGAGGCAGATAAGGCTCCTTCACTCTACGTTTTGGTCAGAACCTGCACATATGCACAGCAAAAAAAGATACAGGAAGGAGAGCACGTAACCATAAAAGCACAAAAGACATACACATCATTGGAGGAGAATGTGCTCTACTCTTCTATACCACACAATGCGGGACTCTGAAATATTTTTATGGTTACTCTGTGCCTGGTATGGTTTTATGGGTTAAATGAAATTGATCGCATCCGGAGATGTCCCTAACAACACAAGACAGGATGGCCTGATGTCAAGATTCAAAGTTGAAAAATTGATGTTCTGTCTGTAGGGGTACAACCCCCATCAGCATAGGATCATGTGATTGCTATATTGATGACCTTCTGATGACCTTCAGTCAGGATGTTTCAGATTTAGTCATTCAAAATAATTGATCCAGGGACTGCAGGAGAGGGGATATTTGCATCACAATATAAAAAAACATCTTGCTAAACCTAAAGAAAAACAAGAGTTAGTAGCCAACAGTATGGAACAGGCACCTGTGCTGTTGTGTACTAAGAGGGATAGATGGCCTTATTGTTGTACACAATGCAGTAGACAATTTGATACCATCAAGAAAATCTTAAATGGACACAAAAAGCTAGAACTTTATCCACAAAATGACTGTGAGACCCAAACAACAAGTTTGTGGCTTCCCACGCCATATAAATAAGCCAACACAAGATAGCTGTATAGTCATAGTAAAGCTCATTATATTACGGTCACAATGCAAATATCGGCAACCCAAGTACTGAAATTATCCGGCTGTGGTTAAGACTCTCCTAGTGATAGCCTAGTGCCGTGTAATATGTGAATGTATTTCATTGAATTAGAATGCCCAGGTGTTTGCATTTGTCATATGGGGAGCTTTAAAGCAGCCAATCTGATAGCTAATTATAATAGCAAGATAACAATGTTGCTTGCGTATGTGGTATTTATGTCTATTAATTCTCACCATATACTATATATATATATATATATATATAATATATACATATATATATATATAAGCTGACTGGCATTATAGTCAGTGTTTATTTCTTGTTATCATCCCCTAACTCTCATACTACCTTATATCCTAAATATGTTTTAGACATACAGAATGATATATTTTTTTAAGGTTTCTTTAAGTATCGGTGTACTAGTTATATACTTAGTCTCTTTTCACTTGAATATAATGCGTACAGTGCCTGTTTTTGATTTCCAGATGCATACAATTGATGATGATATATATATTTAAATTACAACTACAATATCTGCGTCCTAGAGTCCTAAATAAATAAGTTACACACACCCAAAGGAAGGAGCTCAGGTGCTGTTTTGCTTTCTTCTCTTATTTGCTTTTCCTTTTTTCTATCTATAGTAGAATATATTTATTTTCTACTATGGATTAATATGATTAAGGAAATACATTATGTTCAATTAATTTTGGCAAGAATGATCATGTAGTTGCTAGAATCTGTATTCCAGTAAAGAAGTAATGATTGACTAGACTCAACTGAGGTTGCATGCCTGTTTGCGAGTGCTCATGTTTGACCTTGCCTGAAAGTAGCAAAACGTTCATGGACATGTGTGCATTACTCATATGTATGTAAAATAATTTCACAAACTAAACAAATTCCCTAATATCCAAGGGGGAGATGTGTCAATAGGGGTCTCCTCTGGGTGAATATAGTACCAAAGCATAAACACCCTCACCTCCAGCCACTAGAACTGTGGGGACATACTTCATGCCTGCTTCCCACCCCATACATGGATGAGGTCCTAAAAACCTGCTTCCCCTTTTGCCTCCTTCATCTTTGTCATGTGGGATATAGGTGTTAAAGTAAAAATAAAAAATAAAAAAAAGATAGGATAAGGTGCATCCGAAGTCCACTACTTTGACACTCAAAGGGTCCAAACCTGTGGTGAAAGTAGGTGTTCATTTATCCTGTCGTATAATTGTCAAATGAAGGAACTGACATATCTTTGAAGGTCATGCAAACATAATGCATGACTGTATAATAAAAATGTTTAACTTTTTTTTGCTTGGACATACTATAAGGTGAGAGGTTCAAATGCAAGTCAAAACTGCTGTTCAGTTTTCTCGCCCCACACACTATGAATAATTAATTTATTTCAACCATGAATATTTGAGTCAGGAAAAAAAGGGCTACCAGGTTTTGAATAATGATCCAGTGCTAAAACTCCATATTGTGTTTTAGATTAATTGGAAAAAAAAATCTTATAACCTTATGCAATGCGCCAGTTAATTTCATCACACAAACTTGAATTTCTGCCAATATTTTCACCCTCTAGTAATACTAAAAGTGTTTTATACCGTCTCATTATGTCTTCTGTGTTTTCTGCAGCACTCAATAAATAGAACCAAATCTTCTCGTAATGCAAATGATTTCCATAATAAGGAGAAACTTTTTTGCTTTTCAATGGACATAATCGTATAAGTAAAATTGCAGCAGAGGGTTTAATTTTGAACAGAATCTTATTAATTTCATTCTATGTCTGACGAAGGAAATGTAAAAAATTTAAATAGAAGGTACATGCAAGGCTTTAGAAACTGATGTCATAACATTTTACTGCAATTAACATTTAGTTTTTGAAAATAGTTTTTTTGAGAGAGATTAAATTATGTGAAAGTGATGACATTTCCATCAGTACCTTTTGATTGCACATACCAATTAGTTACCTATTATACATCTCTTCTACATTTATGTGTTTTCTTTAATTTGTTGTGTCAAATGATGTATGTGTCAAAGATATATTAAAGACATAGGCTAGAGTATTGAAATATTCAATGTTTAATTAATATTCAAATGTAGTATTTGATTGTAAATAAACATTAGGGTGACAAAGTTATAAAATCATAACAGATAACAGTGCGATAAAAATCGAGTCAAAGTAAAATTAACCCTTAACTGATAACTAGACTTCTTAGTGCATAGACCCTATTGTGTAGGGCTTACAAGACATGAATGTTTTGTTCGCATGTTGAGTACCATATATCATTCACTAAGATCATGAGTTATAAAAAAAATAAGAGAAATAGGTTCTATGTTTTTTTTTCTATTAAAATACTCATTATTAGAATTCAGTGCTAGCTGGAAGTTTGTCCTGATATAGGTTTACAATAGTTGGAAGTTAGGAAGTGCAAACGAAATAGCATGCTCCCCAACATTTAGTGGTGTGGCAAAGGGTGGCTCTGGCATCAAAATGGGTAGGGTCAGTGTCAGCATTGGGCAGGTCAAGGTTTTGTCCACCATCCCTCCTTACCTGCACAGTAGAGGACTGCACTGGGAGGCGGGAAAATATTTTGGATAGATTTAGAAAATGAATTTGGGTTGGTACTGTACCTCCACCCAAGGCCAGATTAAGAGTCTTTGGGTCCTGGAGCAATTACTCCAGAAGAAAGGGCCCATTCTCTGAATTTCCTGCCTATAGCAAACTATTTTAATGCATCTTACAGTCTTTTCTTCTGCTTTATTTTTTCCCCACTTTGGCAGTTTGTTTTGCCCTATCATTTATATTACAACTTACCTGCTTAACAGCTTTTCCTCTCATTTTCTTTCCTTTTTTTTTGTTTTAACTTGCTTACTGGCCTTTCACATCTTTCATCCTAGCTTCTATTCTGCACCCCCTACACAATCATACACACATACATATATCCATTGTACAGCGCTACAGAATCTGTTGGCGCTATATAAAACAATAAATAATAATAAATATATATCATACATATACTTATATACACACAATTACTTTCCCTCACTGTCATTGCGTTTCGAGAAGTGATGTCATTTCTGGGCATGCAGTGTCAATGAGGATCATTGCAGAACATTGTGGGACTCGATTGGATCGCTGCTTTGTCTGACAGGTGAGTGATATCCCTCCACTATCTTAGGTAACATGAGTATCAATCTTCTGGTACTTGGGAAAAAATCATTTAGTAAGTGTCACATAGAAACACAGGATCAATCAGTATTTCATTAAAACAATGATGTAAAATAATAAAGTCAATGCTCGCAACTGAGCTGGTTTGAAACCACACTGAGGCCCTAATGAGGCACGCAACATTTGTTTCCCTTTTTTTAAAAAAAAAGCTAGAAATGTACCTCTAAAGTGAACAGAAGATGCAAGATAGCACCCTAGATATGTATTGCTAATGAAAAGATCTCAAAAACTTGGTAAACCTTTATGTACCCTTTACTTGAGGATTCATATTCTAATACTATCTTTCTTAATGCAAAAGTCATACTAGGGATGTGTTATGGTAGATGATCAGCACCCAGGTGTCAAGCAGGGTCATGTTATGACATTACATGACTGACAGTAGTAGCCTGGCAGCTGGTACATGGATTAAAAGCTGCACTGAAGACAGGCTCTGCGTAAGGTTAGTAAGAGACACATATGTGTATCTGTGTGCTTGTGTATATTCATCTATTGGCAGGGCCGGCCCTACAATGGAGCCGAGTGGGGCACTTTTGAAGGGGCAGCACTTTGCCGCCCCAAGCACTTTTTTTTGTTTTTTTATGAAGCGGAGGAGAGAGAGGGGCGCCAAGTGGTTTTCGCTTACCTGCTCGCCACCCCTCTCTCTCCTCTGCGAGCCCTCTAGCTCAGTCTCGGTGCCGGTATAATGCTGAGCGCCGGAAGTGACGTCAATTTCCGGCGCTCAGCATTACAAGCCGGCACCGTGGCAGAGCAGGGAGACTCGCCGCAGGACTGTTTAAAGGTAAGCAGGGGGGGCTTCATTTTAAACTTCGCCCCAGGCGGCATTAAGTCTTGGGCCGGCCCTGTGTATTAGCTAGAGTAAGTATGCCTGTTTGAGTCAGTGTATAGTTTTAGGGATTTTGTAAGTGCACAGTATTAGTATTAGTGTGGGAGTGTATAGTCTTGCTGTTCTTCAATAGGCTTCAAGTTTATGAAAATTGAGATATGTCAAAAAATTAAGATATGTTACGATTAAGTGTAGATGTTAAGGATGAGAGTTTGGTAATTTACTCCAACTTGTGTGAGTTGGTTGCAGCCAACTTGCTTGCACTCAACTTGCTTGCACTAAAAGCCTTAACCTTTAGTGTAAAGATGAAATTTACTTGGTATACTCAAGTCTAATTTTCGAAAGACTGGTAATCTTGTCTTAAAAATGGAAGGGAACAGAGCAGGTAGATTTTAACCCCTTAAGGACAATGGGCACTCCCTAAACCCATTGAAAACAATGCATTTTGAGCTCGTACATGTACGGGCTTTGTTAAGGGGTTAAACTGAAGACTTATAGCCTTGAGGAACTACTTCAATTTGAACCTGGATAGTTTGCTATCATTTTCATGTGCTTGCAAGTACCATATAGAATTCATATTCAGTTGATATGATTTGGCCGAATTGGCATTTTTACTCTAAAAAAAATAAAATCTAACAGCTCAATTTACCATCATTAGCATAACTCCAATCATATTCTCTAGGGAAATATGAAAATTCCAAGATAAGCTTCGAACAACTAAAGGTGGCCATTCTAGAGACATAAATATGAAATAAGAACGTGATTCATTTTTCAATGCCTCCTGGAAGATGATAGAAAAGTCTATACATAATTTTTCAATGACATCGTCTCGGTGATAGTGCAAATGATGGATGGATTTACTTGTTTGTTAGGAAAAGCTTGGAATTTATTTATAACCTGTGTTTGAATTTCATGATAAAATTAAGTTTTCAGTGTTATTTTTCTTCATGGACTTTGCCTGCTTGTCACTTGCAGTTTTTAATGGCACTAGTCTTTGTTCTCCTCTTAGAATATCAATTAAATATGGAGTAATATATCTACTAGACTCCAAGGGGCCAGAATAATGCAGACAGATCCACGGAGAAAGGGAGGTGTAGAAACACTTTTCTTTCTCTGCGGATCAATCAGCAAAATTCTGGCATTTTGTAAGGGCGCACAAGGGCTGCTTCTCCCTTTTCCTCCAATTAAGGGAGTGGGTGTCTGCACATACTCCACTCTTTTGAGGAAGTACTCCAGGAGGCCTGGTTAGCGGAGGGGGGGGAGAAGCAGTTATAGTGGAGCAGAGAACTAGGGACCAAGACAAGATAAAATAATACAAAAGAACAAGAAGAAGCAAGACAAAGCAGAGCTATAGAAAAAGGGGACAGGGACACAGAAGCAGTTGTTGGAGATCGTGTGACGAAAAGCAAACAAGAAATTCCAGATATCTGCTTTGTTTCTGTTTGCTTGGTTGTGGGTCTCTCTTCCTCTAAAAATTTGGTAAATACAACCTCAGATGAACAACACATGACACATTACTCCGTGTCAGGTTTTATTCAACAAGCCAAAATGGAGAAGCCATGTGTGAAAAACTTATAGTATAGCTTATGATTTAACAGCTTGTAGAACCACAGTTAACAGCAACATTTGAATCTAGAATACTTTGGAATACAGACTAGTTCATGGTCAACTTAATGACTGCAAAGTTCCCAAGTCCTGTGGCGGCAAAACAAGCCCAAATCATGACCCCTCCACCCCCATGCTTGATAGTTGTTATGAGGCGTTTGTGCTGATATGCTGTGTTTGGTCAAGCATTTCTCTAGAGAATATGATTGGAGTTCATCATGCTAATGATGGTAAATTGAGCTGTTAGATTTTGACCATCTCCACTTTGGACTCATCTGTTCAAAGGATATTGTTCCAGAAGGCATATGGTTTGTTCAGATAGAACTTTGCAAATCTAAGCCAGGCTGCCATGTCCTTTTTAGAGAGAAGAGGTTTTCTCTTGGCAACCCTTCTAAGCAAACCATACATGTTCAGTCTTTTTCTAATCCATTTGGGAGATAGGGTTCACAAGAACTGTACACAATACTCTAGGTGAGATCCAATCAGAGATCTGTAAAGACACAGAACCACCTCCCTTTCCCTGCTACTAATGTCTCTAGCTTTTCAACAAAGGCATTGTTACTTTGTTATATTGCCTACCCCCCCTTTAACCCTTTAAGGACAATGGGCGGTCCCTAAACCCTTTGGAAACAATGCATTTTGAGCCCGTACATGTGCCGGCTTTGTCATTAAGGGGTTAAAACACGTAGAAGGATAATAAATTCCAGATGTTTAAGGAAAATGTATCTCTTCATTCCTATTAAAACATTCAGAAAAATAATCTTTTGGGAATTCAAGTATTGTTGCAGAAGAGTATTCTACTTTTTAATAGGTGGTGCCTTTTGCTATCTAATGAAGCATTTTGAGTGCATGTTGCAGAAATATCTTTGTATACAGTTTTCTTTGATCATCCAAGTGGAACACTGAAAATGTTGGTCTCAAAGAATGTATGTGTTTTGATAAACTCCTCTTTCCACCTTGTATAAAATATTTCAGAGCCATGTATACTATTCCTGAATTAGCATTTAACAAGTAAACGGATATATATGTGCATTGGCTGTTTAAGCATTTATCTATTGCTTTGCGGTGCTAATTGTTTTTTGACTGCATCCGTTTCATGTCTATTGTTTCACTTGTTGTAATTTGTTTAAAACCAAAAGTGTGAAGTGGGTTAATTGTAAACTTTAAGCATTTTGCAGAGTGAAAATCATTAAGACGAAACTTGTGCAAAAGAGTAAAAGCTGGAAAGATAATACATTATTTAAAGAGTTTAAGTAGAATGAATTGCATTTTAGCATTTGTTTTTGGCAAAAGATGTGTCTAGTAATTAGCAATGCTCACTTCTTTTCTTCATTCCATAAGTTTATAAAGTAAATACATTAACCACCATTAAAGCTCAATTTGAAGCAACAAACACCACTTACAACAATCAGCAAATGTAGAAAGAAAAATGCACATAAAATGCAATGAAAAATATGATCAATTATGTTTTTCCCTTCTTGGTATTCAATGGAATTATAAGTTACTTTATTTCTAAATGCAGTTAATGTTAAACATGTTAATGTTCTTGCTTTTCATTTGTCATTGGAAAAAATCTGTACCTTGATTCACAAACAGCTTCGGTTCTATCGGGTCTTTGCAAGCCTAGTGGGTAGTGAAATATGTTGAATGCATAAATATTGATTATTTGATACGGTAGTCTATTTACATTGCTTTTTTTTGCCCTCTTTCAGGCCTGGACTGGCTACCTGGCACACCAGATAAAAGCCTTGTGGGCTGTTGGCCTCCAGTGTTCCATATTGACTTAATCTGCCTGTCTAGTGGCATGTTGGGCAAGACACCAGCTCTTTATGCTCAGCTGCACAATGCTTGAGCAAAAAATATAAAATGCAGCTATCCGTCATCTGAACTCGTGTCATAAGGAAGCCACTAGCCTTAAAGTGCCAGTGCCACCATTTCATCGCCAGTCTAGTGCTCTTGTCTCTTGCTGCATAATTCTGTCAATGCCATGGTATAATAGAAATTGTACTAAG
>VKOC01016015.1:0-13889 GCA_009364415.1 Spea multiplicata
TGTTTACAGTGTGGCTTCAGCACACTGACTGCTGGACAGCTCCCCGTGCGATGAAACGAGCCGGCAGATCGCAGCGTGTGAGTGTGGATTAGCAGAGAGCGATCTCAACACACACTTTGAAGTAACAAGCAAAGCGTGGGATACAGAAAAGCTCATAGGATTTGTCTTTATTTCTCTCCTGAAGAGTGTGTGTGTTTGTGTGTTTTGTTTTTATTATACCTTGGGCTAACCTGAGTTGGGAACACATCTGATTAGAAGGATTTTTTATTTATTTCTTTTTTGCAGCCTTGGGAATCTGTTGAAGGCAATCTGGATTTTGAAAGTTTGCCTGAGCTTTAAAAGAAAGAGAAATAACCGTGGACAGCGCTAAAGGGGGAATTTACTACGGGAAGTACGATTTACTAAGATGAATGGTGTGTTACAAGTTTTCTCTCATCAGTTTCCCTTGCACTTGGAGGAGATACCTGCCTTGGAGTACTATTGACAAGGAGAAGAAGAAGAAGGAGGGGGGAGATCACACTGTCCAAAAGAGGAGCTGCTGTGTATAATTCTTCTGGATTTTATTCTGCAGGGTTTCACTTTATAGTTCAGTTTTGTGGCATTTGCCCCCCCCCCCCACTGTACAAAGAAGGGGTAACTGTTAAGAAGTTTTGGGAAAATCCTAAACACTAATGATTATACGTGAAAAGAACAACACTCATCCTACACTCTGATCCTAAACGGATTATTAGCAGGGTGCTCGGGAAATTGCTATTTTGGAACTGTCCTTGTTTGCTGGATGTCAGACTGTAGACTTGTTCTATGCTTAACAGACACTTACTGAGCTGTTGATACCCTCCAGCCATCAACAGGGATGCAAGGTAGGTACCGATGGCAATTGTGCTCATTTATTGCATTCTAACAAATGATCGGATAACACTCAAGACTAGTAGATCACATTGATGTTCAGTAATACACAAGACCCATCATTAATAATCATTCCTAATACTGGATGGCGTTCAGTGTTGTTTAACTGATGCTTTTCTCCATCATCACGGTGAGGAGAAGGGAAGATGTGAAACATATTAGCCATTTTACATTGTATGCAAAAGTCATCAAATGCCTTGTATCCACATCTAATATGATGGGCTTTTTTGATATATAGATGAATGGGATCCAATTGATTGAAATGAAGTGACAGGGAAGCAGGAGACAGATGTTTCTTCTTTCCAGCTGCTAATATAGGGAAGTTAACCGGAGAGATGCTGTTGATTTTATTTTCCCAAATCAAGGCTGAACAATTATGAATGATGCCACTTTATTTGACATGAGAGCGTGTGAAGGTGTCAGTGAAATATGAGGTATGAGTCTCTTACTGGATCGTTCGTCTGGTAGGGTAGGTATCATGGTATACAGGCTATAATTGGGTCATGCAAAAAAGAAAGGGGCAATTTTCTTTCACCTCCCTTATAATTTTGCATTGCGCATTCTTCATACGATGCCCGGGCACGCTTTTGGCTGCTGGTGACTGTCTGCTATTAGTCCCAAGGCACTAAAGTGGTGATGCCCATTCTTCAAAATGAATCTGCAAAATCTGCCCCTCAGCTACATTAACAACACTCATCATCTGCAACTGGGTCTTAGGCATGTCCTGTGTTTCCAATTTCAAACAGATATGATAAGAAAATAGTGTGGATTTTACTTTGTTAATTATTTTTTTATTCTGTTTTATTGGCAATGTTTGTTTTTTTTGTTTTTTTTTTACATTTCTACCAGCACCAAAAAGCCATCTCCATTTCAGTCTGACTTTCATGGGAAGCAGTATAAGTTCTCCCCATAGTTTGACTACCTGCTTTTGAAGATGTAAGCCAGGAACAGTAATGTTCTGCAAAAAAATCGGTTGCATGGAAAATAAATCCCAAGCTTTCTCCTTTGGTGTTCTTTAACACATACAGAAAGCACCATCATCTGCCTAAGCTATCATTACTTAGTAAAATGTAGTAAGGTAAGCAGTTTTACATTTCCAAAAGAGGGTTTACTTAGTATATAGAAAGACAACATTTAGCCTTAGAATAGCAGAGGTTTGGGGTGTGGGAGATCACCGTACTTCAAGCAAGAGGGCGCAACATAGGGGGCTAGAGAATGACAGTTAACCCTTATGTATACATTTTAGGTAATATGGTGTGCAGTATGCATTAAGCATTCTGCTAATGGACATCTAGACATTTTATAACATTTGTGCAAGTGATACATTAAAATTGATAACATGTAATATTAAAGAGGCAAAAACTGATTCCGCAAATTCCTATATTTATGTATATGATTAGACATATACATAGGTGGAATCAGTTGATCCAGGATATCTTAAGTGGGCATGAATCAGGAACATCCTGGTTTCATTTGGTATTTATTTCCTTGCAAACCTTGCTTACATATTATACTTAAATGTTTTAATCGAAATGTTCAGCTTAAGCCAGATACTCTGATACAACCTATGGGACCTATGGAAAATGTCAGCACGATGCTACATACACTGCATGACTTTAATAAATCCTGGAAACAGTCGCAATTAAAAGTCAGGAAGGCTATTTGTGTCCAGTCTTTCTTAAAAGGATAAGCTCAGGTGAGACCTAGGGAGGGTCCAGTGTGCTGGACAATTTTATTAAGTTTCTTGTTTGGTAATCAGGAGCCATTTCGGCAATTAAAAACAATGTAAAGCAGCTGCAAAAATGATGTGTTGTCCTCTGGTGTTAATAGGAAAGTGGCCCATACATTAAGTTCTCTGAGGACCCTCAAAGAATTGAAAAGACGTTTTGATTTGCTCAGAATGTTAGTGTTTAAACCTAATGTAATTTGGATGACGATAAAAAGCCAATTTGGATTGCTAGGATGCCCAAACACACTTCTGCATCTAAATATCTGCAAATAATCAATGGTGTAAATTCTAGAATGGAATATGAGTTGTTAATTTATTATTCATATTTTGCTGGAGGATCTCCATTTCCATATCCTCCTGTTCAGCAACTAGAGGATCTCTGGGGAAGGTGAGGCACAGTTGCGTTTCCTTCAGCTTTAAATAAATTGCAAAACCACCTTTCACCAGCAGGGGGAGAATGGGAAAACTTTTGAATGAGTAGGAAACAACCTACAGATGCAAAAATACTCAATTATTCCCAGTTGTGCTCTCCTCCTCGTTTCCTCTAAATTATCATTTAGAGAAGATAACAATAATGGTAATAATAATAATGCTAAAATATCAGGCACGAATATATTTTTGAATAGTTTAACTAAAAATAATGAATATGTAGGTTGAGATGGTGCTGCTCATACTTTTGTTGGCACAGTATTAGAAACTGTACAGAGATTGCAAAACGTTATTAGCTAATATGTCTGCTCATGCTCTGGCAGAAGATAGTCCTACAGGGACAGCCTGCAGCTATCATGTATGCCTTATGTCAGGTTAAGAATTCTCCTGCATAAGTTGGAAGGTTCATAAAAATGTATTTTTATGAACCTTCCATAAAAATACATGTTTATGAACCTTCCAATTTATAAAAATGTATTTTATAAATGTAGCTGTATATGCCTGTATGTACTTCAATGTGTGTAAACTGGACCCATTACATGCATTTTGATAGCATTTATTAGCAAAATAATCATAATAATATGCCGATACATCACACACCTGCAGTCAAAACCTTTTGCAAATGTTCTGCCCTCCAGCCCAGAATGAAACTGTTTGTCAGCCTGTCCGTCTATTAGAAAACTGAATTTCCAAACTAAATATAAAATGCATATATGGCTTCAATATACTGACCTGTTTTCTCCTTAGATTATAGAATCGTAAAATAAAGCATTATATTTATTAGCAAATCTTATATCAGGAGAACTGAGTAACACTTGAGCTTCTAGAGAATGTATAAAGCTTATGTTTTCAAGCATTACGTAGATTCTTTGCATATAGCAGGAGTGAAGGAAATTTACGTTTATGTAAAGAATTACTGATAAGTACTTATTTCATGTAACACAAAGTATATAGTATTTTACAGCAAAATTCTATTGGATCTAGAAGTGCGAAATTGATATATCTTACACCCACACCATGTGCTTTTCTTTACTGAATATAAACCGATCCTTCGTTTGTGATGTATGAACATCTTTATTAAACTTGTGAAATGTCACCTATTTTTGTACAGTTGTATAATTATGTGACCGTGCTGTCAGTGGTGTTTAGGACAGTTGTGTAACTGTGAGTGACGGTGTTTATGCAGAATGTTCTAGAAAGCCCATCTAATCCAGGGCAGGCAGAAGACTTAGGGCTAAGTTTATATTGAGAATGGTGCTCGACAAAAATCTATGGTTTAGGCAATCCATACATTCTGGTATTTTTCTGATGCCATCTTGATTTGTGGCGTTAGTGAAGAGGTGTCCCGCTATTCCATAGAGCTGGAAAAATATGTATTACATGAAAAAAATGTATTTTAAGTGCAACCAATTATCTGCAAAAGATAAAGGTTGCCTTGTGGGAAACTAGCATATGCACCACTTGGAGGTTACAATGTTGGAAAAGGGAAGCCAAGATACAAATCATTAAGCATGTTTTAAGTAAAGCTCCATTCATATGATTGTTGATTACACAAAACGTACACTTCACCATATCGTGTTGCCGTAAAATCTATATAGTAACTGAGCACAAGCTGGCACCCAAACTGCACAGCATGACCTATGGTGTAGTGTAGGAGCTAATTATACAATGTGTCATTTATATTTAAATGAAGCAATTAGGTACTTGATATAAACAAGCCTTTTTTACCAGTGCAACTGGTGATTTATATACTTTAAAAAAATTTTAATATGGTTTGTAGATTTTGTGAGCCATGTTCATCATTTATGTAGCCATACGATATATTTAGGATGTGTGATTTTAACACTTGAAGACGGCTTACATTGAGTTCAGCAATTTATTGCTTATTATTTTCTTTCTTGAGTGAATGTCTATGATTATCCTTAAATGTTTTCATGGCTTAGTACAAGAGGCGCCTCCCTCCTGTTGCATCAAAAAGTGGTCTTCAAAATCAGTATAAATACCAAAGCTAAACTTCATTGGTGGCGTTTATGTGCCCATGATGACAACACATAAAAAGTTTAAGTATCATATTAAATACATTCCAAATTAAATTACACTTTTTGATTGACTTTAATTCCTTTAAAAAGAAAAACACCATTCAAACAACAAGCAAAACTAAATGTACATCATTTATAAGGAAAAACACAATGTTTAAAAATGAGGGCTCATTAATACATCTATTAATTAAGCATCTGTGTTTTAAATGTGTTATACCATGAAAAAAGTTATGAATGTGCTTATTTTTCTTAAAAAATGCCTTACTTACATAATCCAGTGTTTCTAAGCAATTTAACAGTCCCGTTATTCATTTGCAGTGATATGCAAGCACCCACATCTGAGAATATGATTTATAACGGAACGATTTGATGTTAATTTAGAATGATAATTTCCTTTTTAAAAGATTGATGGCTCACATTACACACATTGCGCAGTTCTGAATGGCCTCGCTGCTATCTGATGACATTTCATATTTCTGCATAATTTGGGTTCTCCAAAAAAACATAAAATATAATGTTAAACATGATAAATTTCAGATGCATTGCTACTAATAAAACACTCAAAAATGGGTAATATTTTTTAATCAATGTATTTTATGAGGAATTTGGAAAATAGCTCATTAGTTTAACATGAATTGCTATTTACAGAGAAACATATATTTATTATCTAACATATTTGCAGTTCACGGGACATGAAGTAAGTTTGCCATTGTTGTATATTAAAATAAAAATATTTGTATTAAATATTTGTATTAAAGTGTCATAGAAATTATAGTTATGTGTTGCACTGTTCTTTTGGCTTCCTTCCTATGCCTTAGCCTGACAAAACACACTGATTTCTTTGGTGAACACAACAATGGTTAAGAGGCTGAAAGGTATATTTTGATTGCTTTATGACATAAGTTTTTATACCCTAAATACAAGAGGTTTTTTGCCATTTGTTAACTATATGCTACACACCTCAAAGAACCACTTAAAAATATATATTTCAGAAAGGTTAGCAGCCCAGGGTATTTGAGCAATGTAACCTAATGTAGTCATATTATTACTTTTCTATACTCTTCACAAAAACATCAATGGTTCTTAGAATTTCTTGCAACTGCAGAAAATTCCACTAAAACAGCTGTATCCGCCATTCTCTTTCCAGAAAAGCTGCAATAAACGGAACCATTGGTTATGTACTCAGTCTACAAACCTTGAGCACATGCACAGCTCAAAACGGTAACCGAACCTTCTTTCCACATGATACCATGATAGAACATATGAAAAAAGGGATATAGAACGGACCTCTTAGTTCCGAGACAGTCCAGGCAAAAGCTGCGTAGGTGACAACCCACCAAAACCCCAGAATAGTATATAATTCTATCATACTTTTACGTAAAACCTTTTTGAAACCATACCCAACTGGCTGTGCTGTGGGCATAAGTAATGCCTCCTTTTGCCTCCAAAAAATCATGCTGTCATCTAAGAGAAGAGAGAGCATCACCAGTATGTACCTATCCATATGTGAGACAGGAGACTGCTGTGTACTGGAGTGTAGACAGTCTAATCTCACAGCCTCTTTCCAACCCTTGCAAAGGGTGTCAAGGGCTAAGGATGCATCAGAAACATTTATATGGAATGCTTCATGTGGGGCTGTATTAACCAAGGTGCATGTCGAGCAATTGGTGCGGGGCCCTAGAGTGGTGGGGAGCCCTGAGTCCACATCCTGTGGCGTCTGCCAAATATTAATATAGAGGAGCCGGCTCCCTAGCAAGTATGTATGTTAATACAGTGTATAAAACAATTTTAGTCACAAACAATTGTCCAAAAGCCATTGCTGTGTCATCGCTGGTTCCAACTTACTTCTCAAAGAAAGTATAAGTAAAAACATAACTGGCAACATACTTTTACATTTATCAGTTTTTAAATTGTTATTTTGTCTGTTCAATTTGATTCAAAAATATCCTCCCTGATTAAGATGGAGGTTTGAGTTAGTCCAGATTTTGACATTCACGGGGCTCTGGAATACACCCATCCATCAATCGATGAAGGAAAATTAACCCCGTGAAGAAGAAAAAAAATATGTGATAATATCACGTCTCTTGCGTGAACCGAAAAATAAACAGATGCGTGGTTACAGCCAAATACTGAGTGTTTTGGCTTTGTATGGAAACTGACAGTGAGACATATTATGAATAATTGTAACATTCATATATTTGCAGAAGTGAAAGAAGTAATTGTTTTATGCTAATACACTTGTGTTATTTCAGTAAATTAAACAAGTACTTATGACACACACCATTGCCCATTGTGGCACTTGCTGTAATGTATGGTAAGATATTTGACAAGTACGGTGTAATTTTTTAATTCCGCGGAACACATTTATGATATGGAATGACAATATTAGAAATGTTATTTATCTGTCTCATGCTAAAAACCGTGGCTCCAGTATTCGTTAAGAATGGGGCCTTACAGTTTGCGCTGGGATGTAAAAGGTGGATGGTTTTTTTGGACATTTGACAAAGAATTCTTTAGCCTAAATGTCAGGATGTGCCAGGTCAGGTAGGAGTCCCTGAGTAGGGGCAGGATTGGGCTCAGAACTCAGCTTGAAACAGACATGCCTAGTTGCAGATAGGCCGAATGGGCCAAGGGCAGGGATGTCTGTGGAATGGGCCAACAGCAACAAGATCTGTGAAATGGTCCGACAGCAACGGGGACTGTGGAACAAGCCAATGGCAACAAGGTCTGACACAAGGAGACAATAATATGCTACAGAACAATATCCAAACGGGAAGTGAAAGTCCACACCAAAAGGTCAGAATAAACATGATCCAAAAAGGCAAACCAGTATCATGGTCAGAGTACATGTCAGGGGTCAAAACTGCAGAATCAGATATAATATGAAAATCCATGTAGTCAGCTATCAAGGCCAGGACCTGCAATGCTCTAGCAAGGAATCTAGGGACATTTTTGGGTTATATAGGTCCTTGATTACGGAGTAACAGGAGTGTCAGGAGCAAGTAGGCATGGGAAGTCAGATAATTCAACAACCCAAAAGCCACTAGGTGGTGTAAAGGTTAGGTGTGATACCGCCCCCCCATTATCTATTCTTCCTCTGCCGCCCCCCATTATCTACCCTTCCCCTCCCTCCATATTGTCTAATCTTACTCTCCCTCCCTATTATCTATTAAACTCACCTTTCAGCAGTCCTGCGGCGAGTCTCCCTGCTCGATCTCGGTGACAGCATTACAAGACCAAGCTAGAGGGCTCACAGAGGAGAGAGAGGAGTGCCGAGCGGGTACCGACAACTTGGTAAGCGAAAACCACTTGGCGCCCTCTCTCTCTTCTGCTTTAAAAAAAAAAGGCCTTCAAAAGTGCTGCCTGGAGCAATTGCCCCACTCTGCTCCATGGTAGGGCCGGCCCTGCGTGATACTTCCATACGCAGAGTTGCTGGTTCAACCATTCATGTCTCCCTACACTTATGCTTTAAATATGTGTTTCTACTTTAAAAGGATCAGTTTGATTTCTCTTTAGTAACACTGTAACTATGACCTTATCTGACAAGGCAATTTATTTTACCACAAGGTGTTTATTATACATATATGGTATGCACAGATTCAGTTTCACATAAATATATTAGCACATGAGATGTTTTCCCATTTTAAACAAAGAGGATAAACAGTAAAATCAGAGATACTTACTCAATTTACTGGCCACCACAATAACCATAGCAAGTTTCTCAATAATATTGCTGGGTAGGCTCTGGCTCATGAAGAGCGATTAGTATGAATTGGCCCTAGGTATCGACCAATCGCAGCTTGTCTAATGCAACCACCTCTACTCCACAAAGTCCACCTTTCGCCATTATGGGAAGCAAAATAATAATGATAATTAGCAAATATTTCAGAACAACAGAAATACGGTTTATTCTGACTCCATGGCAACCCACCAGCAAGAACTTAACATGTCAACATTAGTGTCTGCTTAGAGGGACACTATTGTTTCAAATGTTGCTATTCAGAACCCTAGAATAGTATATCTGTACATTGTGAAAATGCCTAATAGTAGTAGTTAATATAGATTTGTGGGGTGAACAGATTTGTACAACTGTGAGATCCAGTATAGACCACAGAAGCCTGAGATCCTTAAATGAAATATATCAATCTTAGTAAGCTCAGTATAGCTAAAACCTTCAGTGTAATAAGGCAAACTGAGGTATTTCTTCGCATTCAACGTTTTTTTTTTGGATTCCTAACATTAGGAGGAAAATGTGATCTGTGCAACCATCCATTAAATTGCAGACATTCACAGAACACAGAGATCATTGACATTTTAAAGAGTGCATCTGGTTTGTCATTGTATCCATATTCTTCTCATTTAAAGTTATATTGTGGGGGAAAAAATGTGGATTAATGAATTATGTTTTGTAGCTTGAGTTTTGAATGCCTTTTGTTTTAGTGCAGCTAGCAACAATCATAAAGAACTGTTTTGTTTACACAGATCTCTAGGGTATACATTTATTTGTGAGCTGATGCCTACAAAAGAAATAAAAATGAAAACAAAACTGTCAACATCACTGCATGGTTACATTTTCAATGACCTAGTTTGTAGTGGAAGAGAATTCTCTACAAGGGGAGCATGTGAAAAACCAGAGAGAAAAAAACACTTCCATTTTAAGTTCATTTTAAGTCTTGTGACTAGCCATTTTGTTGATTTACCCTCATCACCTTTATTTTCAATCCCATACTGAGATACACTTCCCTTTTTGAATGCTTTATAAAAGGCTGCATTGCATCTAACAAATAATGTACTTGGGGGAAAATATCTTAGTAACGCAAGGGAAAGGCTACACTTGCAGATAAATGAACAAGTCCATTAGCATTTAAATGGAGAACTGATTGTAAAGATAAAAAAGAAAGAATGTCTACTAGGACTTTTCTTTTGTAATTATAGCACATTGCATTCATTTGTTTTTTTTTTAATTTTACCTCATGTTAGAGACGGGAAGAACATCTTGTGGCTGATAGCAAGTGCACATCAAAAGCCGTGACTGCTTAGGCCTATAGTGCAGCAACCCTTAAAGCACCCAACCCCTTTACCCTGAGCAAAGAACAGGTTACAGATCTGTAGGTAAGGGCATTGGCCACAGCTTTATTAAACCTAAGCAGGAACAACCTTAAACATAACCATACACAACCTGCCTGCTGTTGCCATTAACCAACACAGTGCCTGCGTGCCATTAGCTGCCCACTGAACAGGCCTCCAAGCCCTCTCAAGCAAGTTCAGGCAGAACTTCAGGGTGTTGATGTCACGAATGATACTTACCCGCGCAGAGCGTAGCCGTGCACCCGATGCTCGACGCATACTCCAGCCGCATGGTCTGCAGCCGCCCCGACGAGTGCTTACCGCTTGCGCGGAAAGTCAGCACTCTTAAAAAGGACTGCGTCCCGGAAATTGGACAGGGAATTAGGGGGCTTCCTGAGACTACTTAGACGAAGGTGCTCAGTTGTTGTTTGGAGTCTCTAAAAGCAACAGTTTATTTTCCTGCTTTCCCTTGAATTTACCTGTTAACCCTTTCCTGCCTGTTCCTGTCCTCGTACCCTCCTATTGCCCCTAGGGTTTCTAACTTGGATTTGGACCTCGACTACATTTTGCCTCTTAACCCCTGGTCTGTAGCATTGGTTTACCCGTGAACTACCCAACACCTCTGGTGACTATAGTTATATGCAAAAAACAAGTAAAACCACATAGAACTGTAGCGCCCCCAATGTGAATATGTGTAAACAAACTGATAAAAATGCTTAAATATTTTAATTTAAGCATATTTCAAGTATCACACTTTGCGTTTTGCCCTGCCTATTGGCAATCTGGATACACCCATAGGCATTTTCTAGTCCAGGACTAGATGGAAGTTTATTTGCATATGTTCCAGTTATGCCAGCCTCTCAAAAATAACAATTCTAAAAATGGTAAGTGAAACATGGTTAAACCTCCAAACAGTTTATTTACGTATAGATTGAAAAAATGTTCAATGGCGAGTCTATTTTAACATAGGCATTGCTATTACACATGCATCCTTATGCTTTTATCTCATGTGAAAATGATTGGAAATCCTGGAACATAAAACTACCCCTCATGTGCTTCTTTGTATTCCTTCAGCTCCTTCTGTTTAAACACGGATCTATAGAGATCAATAATTTCTCAAACAATCCTCAATAAGTTGAAGGAAATGTGACATAGCATGGCTTAACTAAATTATTTGACCAATATGGCCCTTTGAAAAGGAGCTTTGCTATTGAAATTGAAACAATTCATAATATTGAGGCTCATTTAAAGAGGACTTCTAAGTTATAAAGCTTTGGAGAAATATTCCATTGCAGTAATTCCTAGAATGATATTTCTGTGTCACTTCAGTTTACTGTTAGATTTTGAATGCCTGGACCTTTTGCTCTACAATGAAATGAAATGGTAGAATACATCAGTGTACCTTATATATAACATATGGAATTTTCAATTCTTTAAGAATTAATGTATAACTTTATATTTATCCAGCGGTTCCCATTAAATGATACACATTGTGAGACATACTGTTGAGATATAGTGCTCCATATTATCTTGCATGCATACATACATTTTGTTTAAACTCACATAAATACAAACTATGACATAGTTACTTAACGGAAAATTACATCAGAAAAATTACAGGGACATATTGCAGCACAGCTTAAAAAAGGTGCCACTCCCACTGCCCTCAAAGCTCGACCCATCCCACATAATTAGCATATGTTATTGCACAGCACTCACCAGTATACAGTAAGCCAGACATATGATACAGTGCAACTCATAGTAAGCATAAGCACACAGCTTGATATATAAACTTAAAAGGGGTAGGATAAAAGCGCTAAAAGCAACAAAAAACAAAACACAAAAAAAAAGGTCCTTTTTAAAACAAAGTTATTGTAGATGATGTAGCAGCAGAACCACTTGCCAAGGTTTCCTCTTCTTGGCTTAAACAGGTAGAGTAGTTCACAAGGGGGTTAGTGGCTGCGCTCTCATGGATGTATATGAAATATATAAAAAAAAAGAAAAACACAATAGTGCAATATGTCTCAAGGCTTGTATTTGTTTGAGATGAAGGCCACAAAGGGCTACTCACATTTGGTGGGGGCTTCTTCAGTTAGCCCCAAAGTATACGCTTGGGCGATATAATCCTCGCCTTAAAGATTTCTTTGGCAGCTTTCTTTAGCCTCAGCCTTTGAAGCAGTCTGTAGTGTCCACAGCTCAGCGCTTAAGTGGTAAAATCCCCACGCAAGGTGTTGTGTCTTATAAATTAAAAGGGGTCCAGGAGCAAGATAAAATAGTTTTTAAAAAAACTTTTTTTATTTTAAACTTTTGGTAATAAAAACCAATAAAAAACCAACAAAGGGTTAATATAAAATAATACACAAACGCGTTTCGCCTAGCACAGGCTTCCTCAGAGTGTATAGAAAAGCTCCTGATACATTGAATGTTTTTATACAGTTTGAAATGTCTAAAATGGTGGCAAATGACATCATCAACAAGGGGTGTGGCTTATACATCCCAAAAAAAAAATGTTTTTTCCTTTTTTCAAATTAAAACAAGCATAATTGGAACGTTACAGAAAGAGGTGCATGTCAAAATCTATATTTAACCCTTCAGGGGTTAGGGTTTTTAAACAATATATCCAATACAATTCAGTCTTTCCTAAAATCTTCACAATATCCCCTCCTCTCCAGGGTATGGATATTTTTTTTATAACAGTAAATTTTAGTAACTTTGGATCTTTATTGTGATTTAAAAAGTGTTTAGAGACGCTATGGGTGACAATTCCATTTCTAATATTGCGACAATGTTCTGATATTCTAACTTTTAGACATCTTGTCGTCATACCTACATACTGTAAGCCACAAGGGCATTCTAGTAGATAGATTACATTTTTAGAATTACAGGTAATGCATTCTTGTATTTTATATTCTTTATTTGTGATATTTGATTTAAACATTATTTGTTTTCTTTGCGTGTCAGTAGTTAATCTACACGCTAAACATGAATTGCATTTATAAAAACCTTTGTCATTATTAAAAAACATCCCTTTCATATCCCTATGTTTGCGTGAAAAATTCTTTGTTAATAACATTTTTAAATTAGGTGCGCCTCAAAACTATTTTTGGGTTGTCTGGGAGTATTTTTTTTAAAATATCATCCTCTTTTAGAATATTCCAATTTTTTTTGATAATTCTTTTAAAAATTTTATTCTTCTTATTAAAATCGGTTACTATGGGTAGGATAAAATTTGTATTTGTTTTATCTGGCTTTTCTTTATACTTTATTAAATCTTTTCTTTCTAGGTTTTCTATGCTAGCTATTGTGTGGTGAATTTTCTGTGCATTGTAATTTTTTTCTAAAATTTGTTTTTTTAAAAATGATCCGCGCTTGTGCTTAAAAACGGGGTCTCTGTGCAATTCCTTCTAATTCGTAGCATTTGGCTCTTGGGTATTCCTTCCAACCAAGGACCATAGTGGCAGCTAACTCCCAGACAACCCAAAAATTGTTTTTAGAGGCGCACCTAATTTAAAAATGTTATTAACAAAGAATTTTACACGCAAACATAGGGATACGAAAGGGATGTTTTTTAATAATGACAAAGGTTTTTATAAATGCAATTCATGTTTAGCGTGTAGATTAACTACTGACACGCAAAGAAAACAAATAATGTTTAAATCAAATATCACACATAAAGAATATAAAATACAAGAATGCATTACCTGTAATTCCAAAAATGT
>VKOC01016019.1:0-11808 GCA_009364415.1 Spea multiplicata
CCCATACACTGCTCTGCCTCTCTACCCGGCTTCGTTACTGACCGGCACTTTCACTGCAGCTTCATAGCTGCAGTGTAAGTGAAGGTGAGTAACGGAGGCTGTCTGTGCGATGCAGATCCCCACCAGCTGACAGAGAGGATGATTCTCTGTCAGCCTGTGAGTGTCTGCATCGCACAGACAGCCTCCGTTACTGCCCTTCACTTACACTGTGGCTTCTATGAAGCTGCAGGGAAAGTGCCGGTCAGTAATGGAGCCGGGTAGAGAGGCAGAGCAGTGTATGGGAGCGGGGAGGAGGCAGATGGGAGGGGAGAGAGAGACGGAAGTGAGAGACCGGCCGACAGTGAGGGGAATCCAGGTCCCCTGCAGCGTTGCGGGGGATCTGGATTCCGGTGTTATAATCCGATCTCTGTTTGAGATCGGATTATTATAAGAAGAGGAGTTTTTCAGAGCATTTGCTCTGAAAAAAACCTCTTTTTATAATCGATAATAATAGATTCGATTAATCGATGATGAAATTCGTTGCCAACGATTTTCATAATCGATTATTATCGATTTTATCGATTAGTTGTTTCAGCTCTAATAGTATATAGTTCCCTCCCACTAAGTGTATCCATATTAACTAATGTTAAATTACTTCTTTTTGTTTACATTTCTTAGATTTGAACTGAAAATAACAAATAAAAATAGCCCCAAATCTAATCGCCCCAATTTTCCTTTGCTTTGTTTTAGATTCAGGAATCATATGCCTATCCCATGCGTGTTTCAAGTCACTTGCTGCACTAACCTTTACCACTTTTGCCAAGAATCTGCTCCACTCATCTCACATGGAAGTAAATATAACGGAGGAGCTCAAAGACCAAACAAGGAACAAAAACAAAACCCCACTATAAGTAGATTTCTTGAGTAAATGTACAGTTCCTAAACCCATTGAAAACAATACATTTTGAGCCCGTACATGTACGGGCTTTGTCATTAAGGGGTTAAACCTTTACTACTTTTTATGCTTTTAATGGGGGGTTTTTAGTGCACTGAGGCGCATTTGTGAAAGTGAACCAGCTGTGTGCAGAAGCATGGAGGTTGAAGCTTGTGTAAGAAGGTCTTTCTCATAATATCTGTAAGATGATTGGTATCACAGTTGGTTGTCGGCTGCCAGGTAGTTTTTCTGCTCCGCCCGGGTGGGTGAGGTTTATGCCTATCTTGTTTGTCTATTATTGTGATCACTTATAGCTACACCTGCCTCTCCTTGTGGCTCTCAATACCCCCAACTCCACCCATGGGCGTAGGAACCCCCAGTAACTCATGCAAGGGGGGCCGATAATGAAGAAATACCCCCAGGGGGGTAGTTAGTGTGAGAGGGCTTAGATAGTGTGAGAAGGGGGACAAAGTGGGGATCTGATGGGGGAAAATGCTGCCCCCCCCCAGATTTTTAGGGGTTTCTACGCCCATGGCTCCACCCTCTACCTTACCAGGAGCAGGCTTTCATTCCTACACACCTACTATGAGTAACTTATATGTATGATTCTATATAATCTATTACAGGGCTCGACAAATCCCATGCGCCTAGGAGTTTGTCAGCCTCTTACATCGACAAAAAATTGTGGATGTAAGAGGCTGAGTCACCACATGGGGGAGCTGATGCTGCTGTCTGCCCAGGAGTCTGGGCAGACAGCACAGCCACTCAGAGCCCGCCCCCGAGCCTGAGATCTCTCCCACGGAGTGATCCTGTAGGCTGAAAACGCGATTGTAGGAAAATCTGCAATAGCATTTTCAGCTGCCACAGGCAGCTTCAGGAAAGGGGGTTCAGTGTTCAGGTGACCCAACACCTCCCAGCTGCCTGATCGCTCCATGAGAGCGTCAGGGCAGCGTTAACCCCTTCAATGCCGCGATCGCAGCATTTTAGGGGTTAATTCCCGTTTTGTACGGGGCTCTGCTGCTGGTGGTCTGCCTGGAAACCCAGGCAGGCCAGCAACAGCAAAAACAAGCCCCCCCCAAGCCCTTTGACTTCTGTAGGCATGGAAGCCTACAGCAGTCATTAGAGAGACTCCCCCTGCAATGGCTGGTCTATAGACCAGCAATTGCTTCCCAGCTGCCAGAGGCAGCTTCAGGGACAGGGGGAGTCGGTTCTTCGCTCTCCACATGAGTGTGGGGACCTGACACAACATCCCCCTTCTGCCTGATCGCTCCATGAGAACGACAGTGCAGCGTTAACCCCTTCAATTCCACAATTGTGTATAACACATTTGTGGCATTGCAGGGGTTAACATTTGTCCCCACAAGCTTGTGGGGACTAAATATCAGTCAATGCTGTGCTCCAATGGAACATCAGCATTGAAAGAATTTTAAAAAAAAATAATAATAAAAAAAACAAAACAGCACTGACCTGAAAGTCCAGGGTGCTTCCAGGTCAAACGCTGTGAGTTTAGTAAGTAGGCCGGTGATGATCAGATCACTCCTGACCAACTGTTAGTTTAAAAAAAAATTCTGGCTCTTAACTTTTTTAGCTGGCGCCGAGATTCACAACAAATTTGTCAAGCCCTGATCTATTATACCAGATCTGTTGGATATCTCTCCCTCCGAGCACCGGACACAGTCATAGCAGCAGATTTGTGTTCCAGGTCTCAGGACTTTTCGATATCCAGGCAAACATTTCTCTGAACACTGAGATCTTGGAATCTACAAAGAGAAAAAAAAATAGTTCTTGTTTGAGCCACTCTTATATATTAATAAAGAATAAAGAAGCACAATCACAGAATAATAGATATATCTGCAAAAATATTCTAAATAAAGATGTAATTCCTTTGTTTTGAAAAATACATTAGGAGTAGAACATGATTGGATGATAATATAATTAGAAAATCATTCAACAAGATCAAAATAATTCATTTAGAATATTTTTCAGGGCATTTGCTCTGGAAAAAACCTCGTCTTATAATCGAGCAAATACGGTACTTGCCAGAGCCTGGCTTAGCGAGGTCTGGCTGGGAGGTCTGGTTAGTGGGTGTTTAGGATGCTCAGTCTTAAGTGTGACGTTTATGGCTCTCATGCTACAGGGTTTTTCACAAGTTAGAACCATTACACCGTCAAAGTGGTTTTGTTTTACCATCTTTAGGATGTATGGTGCTGGTGAGTTTATATTATTTCTGTTGACTTATTTTTAATATACTCTATGCCTGTAAAGTTTATAGAAATGTAGCTTAATTTTAATGTAGGAAAACAAAACCAATAATCCCCCCCTTACCTGGTTGTCTTTGTTCCTCCATATTGCTAAATGCGAGTCAATGATTAGCTGCTGACCATCTGGAGCCCACTCAGTGAAGTTACCCACATTGTTTCTAAATGCAGACTTATTTGATAAAAACACCCAGTTTGTAATTGTGTAATGGTATGGAAATTCTCCATGTTCATCGTATAATGTGCGGCCCAACTTCGATGCAATTGTTATCCTTTTTATATAGCGATGCAACTGTGAAAAAATGATTTAGAACAAAACAAGAGGACATTCACAGTCACAATGTAGGAGAGTTTTCTTCTACGTCATTAATCAAGAAAATAGCGGAACTATATGACTGTACACCACAACCGGATCCAGAGATTGTGAATTTAATTGATTTTAAATCTGAGGATGTTGGTCCAGGAGGGCTTGCAATTGACTTCCCATCCCAGAGAAAGGATGTTTTCTGGGTGTAGTAGATAGCACTGCCGTCTCCACTAGCACCCACCCAGCACCCACCCAGCAGAAGAGCTGCCATCGGGGCAGAGTGCCGCTGGCATCTGCCTGCTCCTTTCCCTGTTTCCCGAGCCTGACCACAGCAACCTTGTAAGGTCCAGTCAGGCATACCCAGAGACTGTGGTAGTTGATGGGACTGTGGTCTCCACACCTGGGTGCCCGGAATGCTGGGCA
The DNA here is from genome assembly GCA_009364415.1 of Spea multiplicata. NCBI lineage: Eukaryota > Metazoa > Chordata > Amphibia > Anura > Pelobatidae > Spea > Spea multiplicata. The sequence continues at coordinate 3,902 of VKOC01016019.1, forward strand.
GTTGGCCCAGATCCACACTCACCAGCAGAAGCTCTGGCAACAGGACAGAGTGCTGCTGTTCTCTGCCCACTCCTCCCCCTTGTTCCTGAGTCTGACCATGACGCTCCCACAGTGCCCGCTCAGACCACCCCAGCCGAAGTACTGGCAACAGGAGAGAGGCAAGATGGCCACCCTCTACCAGCACTGGAGGTGCCCGCAAACCCTATAGAAGAGATTTCTCCTGGTCAGAGTGCAGCTGGCCTCTACCCTCCCTCATCAGATGTCCCTCCACCAGAGGATGGTACAAAACCAGCACTGGGGGACATGTATACCATACAGGTGGATGAGACTGTGGTTGCCACCTGTGGTCCCCAGAATTGCTGGGCCGCTGGCTCAGATTCCCAACCCTGGGGGCAGATGTGCATAACTGGGGGGGCAGGTTGGCAAATAAAAAGAAATAAAAAACAAAAATTTCTCAATCATAGCTTTCATTAAATATGAAAAAATAGTTTACAAGAATTAATAAAGAAATAAAAGTTTCTTGAAAAGAATATCGTGAAGAATAATGTGATCTCTGTTCTGTTCCACTGAATTAAATGGAACTTTTTCATCTAAAAATTTTTGCAGTAGCAAATGTTTGTTTAGGGAGGCTAACATTAGCCTTTTTAATAAAAAAATTCTCTGCTGCTGTGGATTACTCTTCCAATGATGCTCAGCCGGCATTATGGTGGACACTGGGCTGGCTGAGAATCATAGGAATTTTAGTTCACAGCTTTACTGTTGCTGCACTTCCCATGACGCTCAGCCAGCATCATGGAAGTAGTATGTCTGGCTAAGCCTCATGGGAATTCAATGTGTTGGTTATTTTTTAATATGCATGACTGTTCTGACAAAAATAAAGCGTGTTTTAAGTGCGATTGCTTGTATTGGTTCCACGAGAATTTTTTTTAAAAAGTGCCCCACTTTCACATTTTGAATGTTTTTGAAAAGTTGGGAGGTATGAGGGGTAAAGGCTGACCGGAATTCATATTCTTAAATAAAGCCTTAGAAATTCTTCCTGTATGTCCGTCAGCGTCTGACACGTGAAGCAGTCTGTATTTCATACATACCTGGTGTTTATAGATGTTTTGGATTGTATTTCCTTTTGCGTTCTCGTTATAAAATAAGTGCATGTCATGCAAAGCTTTAACTAAAGCACTCACTGAAATAAACACCCGGGAAGAAACACCAACGGTCACATGAGCTTTAACAAATAATTTAGGTTTCCCGCTGCAGTTACACAGAGATATTTTATAGATCTCTTCATAAAGCCTATTCTTTTCAGAATTTTCTGATAAACATTTATAATACAATATCCATATATCTTCGAGAAGCTTGTCTGCTGGACGGTTTGAAGGATGGATATTATCAAAGAAACTTCCGGTATCCGGTAGCGCTAGAGGATGCGGTTCTATGGTCAGACTGCCATTCAGGGGTTCTACAAAGTAATCTGTGAGATGTTCATTGGAAGCCCAGGCAGGAGGAAGGATTAATGTTATATCTTTATGTTTGAGACACGGAGTTAAAATGTCAATAATTCTGACGCTGAAAGAGCCGCAGAGTATAATAATTCGAGCCGATGACATCAAAACCGTTTCTGACATCATTTTCATGTTTTCAGACAGTTCTTGTGATAAACTAATTTTTACAGTAAAGGAAATACAAATTCCATAACTTGTCAGATACGCCCTCAGAGCCTGACTCTCTGTCTCTCCGGTGTCATCATCAACCGTGAGAATTCCCACCCAGGTCCATCCGAAATGTTTTAGAATCTTCAATATAATTTTATTATAGACAAGATAATTTTGAACAGAGCAGAAGAAATGTGGATAAACACGTCTATCACTCAGCGCATAGTCTGTCGCTCCATAACTGATCTACAAAATGGAAGAGAAAAGTGTAAACATTCTGCTGTAAAGGTTTCTAATAACAGCTTGGAGTCAGACATGGTTGTGATCTCACCATGAAACTGAATGCTAATGTCAGACAATACATGGAAGACCATTCAGTTTACTCACCTGTGCGTATCCATACACCCCTAGTAACTGTGCTATGGGAATGGTAGTAGTAGAATGGTGATCGCCAATAAATCCAGCCACGTTGTTAGAATTCACACAAGAGTAATTAGGGACGGTCATGCCGCGGCCAGACAAAATCTGAAGAATGCTTTTCACAGCTTTTCTTTCATCTAAACAGGAGTCATATATATGATAACCCAGGGTAATATTTGGTAAAATGTTTGGGTCGTTGTTCAATGTTTCAATGGTGAAAAGAAAGACCAGTAAATTGATGTAATCCATGAGGCCTGGGCTGTAAAGGTAGAAGAATTAGATTAAAGCAGAAGAACATAGTCAGAGGTCTGCCAGATAAAAACACTTATTAAGACTTTGTAGGAATACCATGTTACCATCAACTGGCAAAGGTTCTAGCTTTAAACGAATGGCAAAACAGGTCATGGGTCAGTAGAGAGTACTAGCGTGAGTGCCGTAATTACCCTCACATATTTATTTAATGTAGGGCATGTCCTGCGGAAGATAAATCAAGGACCTTTGTGAAATATTTTTCTCTCAAATACAAATGTCTGAATACAGTGGACAGTGGTGGTCTTGGCTGAGTCTGGTCCCACCCAATACAACATGTGGCCCTTCTTCACAGATTGAAAATGTCTATTTATTTTTTTAAAAAGACAAATCTACATAAAAAATTCACCTTATACACTTCTTTTGAAGAGAAAAATCTTATGAAATATAGGAATCCTTGGGAGGTACATAGTATAGTCCCTCTATTTCTGTCTGTTCCCTCCTCAAACTCTCAATCTCTTTTTCTTTTCCTAATGTGTTTTAATTTTCTTGCCAATCCTACATAGTGTCAGTCCTAATGTTTCAAGAGTTGGTTTAATAAAATAAAAAATAGTCAACATTTCGGTTAACCTTTGTAGCCATTATCATGCATTTATCACGTTCTCAAAAGGGGATGTCAGCTCCTTAGTGTAAAACACAATGACCTCTGTTTTACAGATACGTATTTTCTCCAATATCCTCATAATATCTATATGGGTAGATTTACAAAAAGATATTAACTCCCCCAATCAAGTCAATAGCATAAAATTCATAATATTGCAAGAAAAAAACACATCTTACATTGTATAAAGATAATTTCACAAAACAGCCTAATAAAAAGTAATAATAAAAAGTCATAAATATGTATATATTTACCTCAAAATAGCACTAGAGCATGTGTGCAAGTTATACCACGCAGGGGGAAATGAAAAATATAATGTATGAAAACAGCTGGACAGCAACTGCATTAACTGCTTAACATAGTCACTTCCCTTAGTAGTTTTGGGCTCTCTATAAAAAGAATTTGTTCTGCAGATATTATTTTTATGGTTAGTTGTAGAACTTACGTGACACAGACTATTTGGGGGGAAAAATGATCCTGTCCAGAAAAAAATGTCCTCATTTGATTATTCACCGTGAGAACTCCTCCAATGATAAGGTCCCCATCTTTAAAATACTCAAAGTCTTCAAATGGTTCGATGACTTGCAGATGACAGGCCGGTGCTGGGCTCTGGATCTCAGATCTGCAGGGCGTCACACACAGGAGCAACAAACAAACGAGACATTTCAATGGAAGAGCCTCAGAGATCAGCATCATGCAGCCCAGTAACCTGCCGAGTGCCAGAGAGTGTCTGCCGGGTTCAGTGGAATCGAGCACCGTGTGGGTCAGTGGCATCTGCTGCATCTGATATCATTGTAATGAACCTGAACATCTCGGCTCTTTTTATACAGTGCGGTCTCATTCATTGCAATGGAGTCTCAATATAGATGCAGGACTTTGTGTTTTGGGATCGCAATTCTATGTTGGTTTTAAATTATAAGAAAACCGCAGAGCGCCGGTAATTGTCTGCATGGACAGAAATATACAAACGCAGACTTTAATGTCTTTAGAGTATTAGTTTAGTTTTAGAAGGAAGTTTCATTCATCGGCAGTTTTATGCCCTTTAATAATATTTATCGGTTTCTCAGATGTAAATGTTATTCAGCACTTTTAATTTATCATTGATTTTTCTGCATATGTTATGTTTTTTTTAAAATTTAATTCACGGAGGTTTTCTGATTGGATAGGATTTTATTCTATTTGAATTTCAAATAATATGATTTAATACAGAAATGCACAATTTGTGTGAATGTACCTTTTGTATTCTAGTTATATTCATATTATCCAGCTCTGACATCCACCATTAGCATAGTCAGGACATTTTTTTATAAAATGTCCGTCACTTCCTTTAATCCCCAGGAAGTAATAACCCACTTCCTGGACTCTCCCTGCATTATATCAGAAGACTGAGCACAAGCCTATAGCTCTAGAGGTTGTTTACTTTGTGAAGCTGTTTCCAGAAATATCTTAGAGCAAAACATCAAACAGCCATCACATACAGCACTTCAGACGTCTTTCAATTAAGACTCAAGTTTGCAATGTAAGCGAACTGATAACTTGAGTTGCTATAAGAATTTAGCAGTTAGGATGGTGTTCTGGGTCTTCTCCAGATGAGTGAAGCTGGAGCCTTTGTACAACTTCTCTGGAAAAAAGACTCACTTGAGATGGCAGTGAATCATAACTGTGCTATGGGAATGGTAGCACCTGATTGGTGATCACTAATAAATCCATCCACCTTATTAGGGACGTTGCGGCCAGACAAAATCAGTTTTTGGAAACACCTCATATTTTCATTTGTTTTGGCACTTACAGGGTTAAATATGAATGACGCGCATCGCTGTTTCATGGGTAGTTGCGCCCCAATAGCGTCCAGAAAAACTGCTCTACAAAAGTATATATTTTTTGAAAGATGACATCCCAAAGTATTTTAATTGGGGCATTTTAACACTTTTTATTTAACCATTTTAGTGCCAGTCCGTCCTAAACATTGCAGTAACATTTATTTTTTTCATTTTTAACAAACCCATTCTATCCAAACACAGTATTTCAGTATGTTTTACCCTGGTTACATAAAATTACTGAAACAACTCGTGATTTGTATTCAGAAACACCCCTCGAGTACAGGAATACCCCATATACATTATTATTATTATACTTTATTTATAAAGCGCCAACAGATTCTGCAGCGCTGTACAAGGTAAAAATTTTACAGATAGCGACAAGTACAAAATGACAAGCATTTGACATACACATACAAGAGGAATGGAGGGCCCTGCTCCTGTAGGAATTTACGTTCTAGATGGATAAGGGGTGAGAAACAGGAGGTGAGGACTGCGTGGTAGTGAATGATGTTATTGTGGGGCGAGATAAGGGTTGTAAGTGGGTGAGAGAGATGTTTTGATGTTTATGTCAGTGGTCGGCTTCCCTGAAGAGAAAAGTTTTTAGGGAGCGTTTGAAGGAGGGTAGAGTTGGTGAGAGTCGGACAGCATGGGGAAGAGAGTTCCAGAGGGTTGGTATTCTGGAACCCCAGGGTCAGATGCCTGGATATGAATGTCAAATGCCAGGAAATGAATAAGGTCAGAGAGTTTAACTCGTCCCCTATAAAAGCACACAAAGTCTTCTGTATTTTCTTAGATTTATTAGGAAAGTCACAGAAATAAATGCACTTGTTGGTTGTATAGTGTTGGAGCTTCTCTAGAAGAAGGTGCTTTGTTATGAGTGGAAGTGCTTCTGCAAGGGGAAGGTATATGGCTATAAATAATTTTTATATATGGGGATTATGGGTGGAATAGTATGGTTACACATGTTTAGTTCCTTATTTAACAAGTTTCTGTTAAGAATATGGCTATAATTATTTTTTTACATGGGGATTATGGGCGCAATATCAAGGTTACACATGCTATGGAACATAATTGACCTGTTTCTGATAAGAATATGGGTAAAATCATTTTTCTACATGGGGATTATGGGTGGAATATTATTATCTTCTCTCTCTTTTTTTCTCTACTAATGGCCCTGACTATACACCCCACACCTTTCTCACTTTGAACTGGATGACATCGCCAGAATCTGTATTTTTAAACGGTATTTTAGTTTTCAGTCCTGACACCGCTGACATTTGACATCCAAAGATCCAAAACGCATAGCAAGCATCCCCTGCACAAAGAATTCAGCAACAACAGACGTACGTTTCAGCCATTTTAGGTCTGGTCTGATCACTTATCTGCCTTTTGGCCAAGATCTTATGTCTTATCCTAAGGTCCATGCCTATTGGATGCCATTGGCCGAGGGGAACTCCGCTGGCAACTTGTACTATTCTGACCAGCCAATGACATGCAGAAGATGGTGTGATGGGTGGGACCAGTCTGATATGCTAATGCAGAGTAGGCATTTCCTATAGGGGAGGCTATTTCAATGCTCTGTTCCTGGTCTGAGAAGATCCCATGTTGTTTTTCTCACCTTAAGTTATTAAGCGTATGCTTAGACCTGGGTCCCTGGGTTACTGTGCATGAAGGGGTGGTAGCTTAACCACAGTGAAGGTTGTGTCTTACTGCTGGAGTTTTCTCGCGCAGCACCAACCATCTGGAACTCTCTTCCCCATGCTGGCCGACTCTCACCAACTCTACCCTCCTTCAAACTCTCCCTAAAAACTTTTCTCTTCAGGGAAGCCGACCACCGACATAAACATCAAAACATCTCTCTCACCCACTTACAACCCTTATCTCGCCCCACAATAACATCATTCACTACCACGCAGTCCTCACCTCCTGTTTCTCACCCCTTATCCATCTAGAACGTAAATTCCTACAGGAACAGGCCGCTCCATTCTTCTTGTATGTGTATGTCAAATGCTTATGATTTTGTATTTGTCGTTATCTGTAAAAGTTTTACCTTGTACAGCGCTGCAGAATCTGTTGGCGCTTTATAAATAAAGTATAATAATAATAATAATGTATATGGGGTATTCCTGTACTCGAGGGGTGTTTCTGAACACAAATCACGAGTTGTTTCAGTAACTTTATGTAACCAGGGTAAAACATACTGAAATACTGTGTTTGGATAGAATGGGTTTGTTAAAAATGAAAAAAATAAATGTTACTGCAATGTTTAGGACGGACTGGCACTAAAAAGGTTAAATAAAAAGTGTTAAAATGCCCCAATTAAAATACTTTAAGATGTCATCTTTCAAAAAATATATACTTTTGTTGAGCAGTTTCTCTTTTTCTGGCCGCTATTGGGGCGCAACTCATTCATATTTAACCCTGTAAGTGCCAAAATAAATGAAAATACCAGGCATATGAGGTGTTTCCAAAAACTGATTTTGACTGGCCGCAACGTCCCTAATTACTCTTGTGTGAATGATAATAAGGTGGATGGATTTATTAGTGATCACCAATCAGGTGCTACCATTCCCATAGCACAGTTATGATTCACTGCCATCTCAAGTGAGTCTTTTTCCAGAGAAGATGTACAAAGGCTCCAGCTTCACTCATCTTGAGAAGACCCAGAACACTATCCTAACTGCTAAATTCTTATAGCAACTCAAGTTATCAATTCGCTTACATTGCAAACTTGAGTCTTAATTGAAAGACGTCTGAAGTGCTGTATGTGATGGCTGTTTGATGTTTTGACCAAAGATAGTTCTAGAAACAGCTTCACAAAGTAAACAACCTCTAGCGCTATAGGCTTGTGCTCAGTCTTCTGATATAATGCAGGGAGAGTCCAGGAAGTGGGTTATTACTTCCTGGGGATTAAAGGAAGTGACGGACATTTTATAAAAAAAATGTCCTGACTATGCTAATGGTGGATGTCAGAGCTGGATAATATGAATATAACTAGAATATAAAAGGTACATTAACACAAATTGTGCATTTCTGTATTAAATCATATTATTTAAAATTCAAATAGAATAAAACCAGATCCACCTCAGTGAATTAAATTTTAAAAAA